>JABMCL010002848.1:132500-280000 GCA_018857735.1 Alviniconcha marisindica | reverse complement strand
CCTTCCTGCCCTGTGAAGGCGGGTGGTGTTGTTGGCGTTTTCCCCGACTAGCTAGCAGGCGTTGCCGGTGTGTAGGCAGTTAGTTGTACAACAACAAGTTGTATGCGCAAGTCTTTTGAGTCCAGTTTTGTTGGGTGAACTGATCGTTAGTGATTTCCTGCTAACCGTTGTCGGTTAATTATGAAAGTGCAATGGTTTCGCCGGGGCGGGGCCATGTAGGTGTTGCGTGCTCTTGTTCTCTTCTGATTTCGTCTCTCCAAACAGTCCTTCCCCACAATCTCTGTTCAGTCGCGCCGTTTTGTCGTTAGACTGTCTGTCTTTCTCTGTCTGTCTGTCTGTCTCTCTCTGTCTCTCTCTGTCTCTTTGTCTCTGTCTGTCTCTGTCTCTGTCTGCCTCTGTCTCTCTGTCTGTCTCTGTCTCTGTGTTTGTCTCTCTGTCACTGTCTATCTCTCTCTGTCTCTCTCTGTCTCTGACTCTCTGTCTCTGTCTCTCTCTCTCTCTCACACACACACACACACACACACACACACACACACACACACACACACACACACACACACACACACACACACACACACGCACACACCTTCGATCTCTTTTTCATTTCTTTCACCGGCGTTGGGGGGTGGGGGTGCGGGTGGGGGGTGTAGTCTGTTAGCTTCTGTTTGATTCCGTTTACTTTTAAGTTTTGCTTATTCTTTCTTGCTTCTACGTCGGGATCTTAGTGATTATACTACCCCTTTTAGGCCAACCGGTACACCATACTCCACAGGAACGGGGGACGTACATTCCGTGTACGGTGGTGCAAATCTATTATGAATAAAGAATAGAGGAGAAAGAAGGAACCGGTCTGTACGCATCTCACTGTCCACATGAACGAGCTCCGATTGTTCTGACCTGACCGGCCATGCAGGGACGGTAAGCAGTCTCAGTGATACCTGTAATTTTATATTTACTCATCAGTAGCTTAGAAACGACTAGTTGTTAGACAGGTAATGACTGAACCTAAACTACAGTCCTTGTAAAATAAAGTTTTCGAGTTCGAGTTCGAGTTCGAGTATCATGTGGACACGGACATGCATGCAACTCGGTAAGTAAGTAAACATGGTGCTTAACGTCCACAGAAACCATAAGGCTTATTAGGGACGGGGAGAAGGGGGGGGGGGGAGGGGGATGGGGTATGGAGGTGGGGGAGAGGGAGATTATATACCTATCGCTACACTGTCACCACCAGAATGACTTCTGCATTAAGATGGGCAGCGATGAGAGCCATTTTAATGTTTCAGTAGGAAGTGATGGACAAAGTCACAAGACAGTGTCCACAAACCACAACCTTTTTGAAGAGAAAGGAGAGCCGAAGCGGTATCGAACCGAGGTCCTTCCGCATACCAGCCTAACGCCTTACCGCTAGGCCAAACCGGCTCACTGTGCGACTCGGTTCCTTTCTTCTGCTATTTGTCTGGGCCCTTGCGCGACATGAATTGTATCCCGTTCCTGTGGTTTAATCACGGTACAGAAGCACTTGAGGACGTGAAGCATTTTTTCTACTTTAACCCTCAGACACTTGTAATTTATATGGCGACACAGGAGCGTGCCTGACGTAACAGCTGAAACAATCTAGTGTTGTCAAGGACTTGTGCCTTGGAACTGTTGGTGATTTTGTCGGAATTTATGGTGTGTGTGTGTGTGTGTGTGTGTGTGTGTGTGTGTGTGTGTGTGTGTGGTGGTGCGTGCGTGCTGGTGCGTGCGTGCGTGCGTGTTGGTGTGTGTGTGTGTGTGTGTGTGTGTTGTGTGTGTGTGTGTGTGGGTGTGTGTGGGTGGGTGCGTGGTGGTGTGTGTGTGGGTGGTGTGTGTGTGTGTGTGTGTGTGTGTGTGTGTGTGTGTGTGTGTGTGTGTGTGTGTGTGTGTGTGTGTGTGGTGTGTGTGTTGTAGACTCTGTGTAGTGTGTGCGTGCGGCGGCACCTCAAGCGTGTGTGTGTGTGTGTGTGTGTGTGTGTGTGTGTGTGTGTGTGTGTGTGTGTGTGTGTGTGTGTGTGTGTGTGTGTGTGTGGTGCGTGCGTGCGTGCGTGCGTGCGTGCGTGCGTGCGTGCGTGCGTGCGTGTGTGTGTGTGTGTGTGTGTGTGTGTGCGTGCGTGCGTGTGTGTGTGTGCGTGTGTGTGTGTTTGGTTCTGTGTGTTTGACTCTGTGTCTCTCAGTACCCCACCCCCTGTGTCTCTGGGGGTCTTTCTCACGTGTTGTTTTGCCTCAAACTGTGGAGCCCCGGTTCTTAAAACGATGGAGTTTAGAGAAACAGCACTCCGAAGGCATGAAAGGTTACCGCCGATAGCTCGCAAAAGATACAAACTTCTTTTGACATTTCTGTGTTTGATAAATTCACCAAGTGTTTGGTCTATGCGTCCTGCCACCATTGAGTGTTTAAAGGTCTCAGCCAGTCTTAACCCGTGAAAATTGACTGATTGAGAGTGTGTCCGCTTAGTTTGCTTTTCTCGCAGCGTCACTGAGCTGTTTGCAATGGCTTCCTTCTTCTTGTGATATATTGACTATGACCGTATCGGGTCGTGTCTGAGAACTGATTTATACTGAATCACATCTGCGTTTTCATTGTCAAGCCCAGCTTTGCATGTTGCTGTTTATTTTCTTTAATCTATCGACCTATCTGTATATGTATGTAGACACCAAACCAAGGCTCTCTGTGGCTCTCTGTGGCTCCTGGGCACCGCACCGTGCGGGAAGGACTGAGTATGGTGTCACTGACAAACGACGATGTAGAGACTGTATAACAACAGTCCCAGCATGTCCTGGTTCTATAGAAACTTTTAATCCAAATGTTCGCCCATGAGGGCTTTATCAAGGCCTTCCCGGTGGGCTGGATTCCTATATACTTGGACATGTTGTTATACTCTCTCTCTCTCTCTCTCTCTCTCTCTCTCTCTCTCTCTCTCTCTCTCTCTCTCTCTCTCTCTCTCTCTCTCTCTCTCTCTCTCTTAGTTTCTTTGCTGTATTCGCATGCTTGGTTTGCTTTAGTTTGTTTCTGACTGGGTTTAGTTTTTCCTGACCGACAATCACACCTGTAACTGAAGACGAATTGTGGTGCGCACTCTGCTGCTCCATGATAGTCTTGCTTTTCGCCTGAAAAAAAGAAGAAGAAAAAAGAGGTGTGTGGAGGGGGGGAGGGGAGGGGGGGGGGGAGAGATTTTTGTTATATAGAATTTTGTTGCTGCTGTTTGCTGTCTTTTAAATTTGGAACTGAAGAACGACATTCTCTTTGTGAGGGGACACGTGTTTATCAATTCGGTCCCGTCTCTTGTACTCGATCGGTTACCAGCGATGTGAGCGACACAACAACACCACACGTATAAAGGATATTTACCACACGGTATGGAAAAGACCACGATGAATAATTCAGTGCGCTTCGAGGTGGCTCATGCACAATAAAGAGCAGAATAAGTCTTGCATAATCCCTATTGATCCAGCAGAGAAACACGGTGGGTGAAAAGCTTTAAGAACCCTACCAATGCGATTAGGTGACAGCTTCCAACCAGGGCCTGATCAGGCCAAGCAGTTTTACAGCGATTGCTGACCTCTGTGGGCAAAGCACTACTCTCCTCATTTTAACACAGCGGGCCTGATTCAGCTCCTTACACAATCGGTCCCGGAAAGCTGTGTTTTAGTTACGAGACCGAGATCCATTAACTGGAGCAGAAGTAAGACAAGTAAACGGGAAAGTGTGGCATGTCATTCTGGCCTTAGAGACTAATTACAGGTAAACGGGAAAGTGTGGGCCTGTCGTTCTGGCCTTAGAGACTATCTACAGGTACACGGGAAAGTGTGGGCCTGTCGTTCTGGCCTTAGGGACTAACTACCACTGACCACCTGGAGTGAGGCAGCGTTGTCTTCTTGTGTGTGAGAGAAAGTCGACAATAATTACAGAGCTTTGATAAGTGGCACGGGGCGGCATTTGTGACAGCTGCAGCTAGCTGCTCTCGGGTGATAATTAAATCCGTCGGACCGACATCAGCAGACGTGATTCTCACCAGTCAGGTCAAAGAATGGCACATCATCTCTCTCTCTCTCTCTCTCTCTCTCTCTCTCTCTCTCTCTCTCTCTCTCTCTCTCTCTCTCTCTCTCTGTCTCTGTCTCTCTCTGTACTGTCTCTCTGCCTCTGTCTTTGTCTCTTTCTGTATCTCTCTGTGTGTCAGTCTCTGTCTCTGTCTCTCTGTCTCTCTGTCTCCCTCTGTCTCCCCTCTCTCTCTCTCTCTCTCACTCTCTCTCTCTCTTTCTCTCTCTCTCTCTCTCTCTCTCGTTCTCTCTCTTCTCTCTCTGTCTCTGTCTCTCTCTGTATCTGTCTCTCTGTCACTCGTCTTGTCTCTTTCTGTTCTCTGTGGTGTCGTCTCTGTCTCTGTCTCTCTGTCTCTCTCTCTCTCTCTCTCTCTCTCCTTCTCTCTCTCTCTCTCTCTCTCTCTCTCTCTCTCTCTCTCTCTCTCTCTCTCTCCCCCTCTCTCTCTCTTTCTCTCTCTCTGGTCATGTATTGTCATCATCATTTATGCAATGGTATGTAACCTATGCATCTTATTTGTTCGCTGTCATTTTGAAAGTATTTCTATTGATATGCCGTTCTTGTTGTCTATTTATATTTTTGACTTGTTATTTTACTGTTCACCCTGCCTAAATATAAATCAGTTTTGGACAATTTTCCTTTTTCTTTTAATTGGAAACTGGTTTTCAAAGCACGCAAAGTGATCATATGCAACCCCTTCTTCAAGCTCTTCACTGGTTACCGGCCCAAGCCAGAATAGACTACAGTCAACTGTCTGTCACAACTTCTCAGACACCTCTCTTGCCTATCTCTCTGACCTCCTCGGTGTGTACATCCCTTCCAGGCAGCTTCGTCTTCTACAGTCACACGCACACTTCGTATCCCCCATGTTAAAAAACAAAACAACAAACAAACAATTGCCGTACATTTGTGTCTTTTTCCAACTGTATGAGCTCGTCGCCCATAAACTCTAAAAGTTTGTTGATGAGCACACAATAATTCACTGTATCTTTAGTTTGTCTAAATCAGCAGTTAGGCAAGTGCTAGTTTTTACACATAGGTCTTAATGAAACTAACCTACAATCCTTGCAAAATAAAGTTTTCGAGTTCGAGTTCTCTCTCATGGCATCGTCATTCTTTCTGTGTCTCTGTCTGTCTGTGTTGCTCTCTCTTCCTCTCTCTCTCTCTCTCTCTCTCTCTCTCTCTCTCTCTCTCTCTCTCTCTCTCTCTCTCTCTCTCTCTCTCTCTCTAGTCTATCTGTCTGTGTCTCTCTCTGTCTGTCATTCTATATCTCCCTGCCTCTGTATCTGTGTATATGTGTGTGTTTCTCTCTCCCTTCCTACACCCCCACCCCCCTCTGTGTGTGTGTGTGTGTGTGTGTGTGTGTGTGTGTGTGTGTGTGTGTGTGTGTGTGTGTGTGTGTGTGCGTGCGTGCGTGCGTGCGTGCGTGCGTGCGTGCGTGCGTGCGTGCGTGAGAGCGCACGCGTAATGTGACGAAAACATCTCCTAATCCCGAAACGTGCATAAACATCGCTTCGTCTTATGCACTCAAAAGTAACTATATAACCCACCTGTCTGACATACCCGTATAACGACATACCCGTCTTCCTCCAACCAGGCGCAGTCCTGCGGACATCCTCCGGCCCGGCACCATGTGGACACCGCGGTCACGCCGGAACCCGGGCATGATGACCCCCTCCTATACCCCTCGCGACACGCCCAGGATGACGCCCTTCGAGGTCAAGATGATGGAGCTGGAGCGGCTGAAGAAAGAGATTTCCCGCCACCTGGGCCGCCTCAATAGCGTCCGCAACGACTACATGGACTGGTTCGAGAAGCGGCGCCAGAGCTTCGTGGACGCCCTGAAGCTCCTGCAGATCACCTTCCCCATGCTGGTTCCCAAGGAGCACAACACCATGCGGTTGTTCCGCAAGATGTACCAGTGCGCCAGCAACATTCCCAAGCGGGGCATGCCCGTGGAGAAGTGCGCTGAGCGGATGAGCGAGTTTCTGGAGTTCATGGACAGACTTGTGGAGCTGAAAAAGGAGCACGACGTCCTCTACGATAAGCTGTGCGCCTACTGCAACAGCGTCACCCGGTTACGGGAGCAGGACAAGAAGGACAACCTGGACATCCTGCAGAAGACCCTCACGGAGGCCTTCGACGAGGACTTTGACTTCGACAGAGTGCACAACGAGCGGGACAACCTGTTCACCTACAAGGTGGCGCAGCACGACCACAAGTTTCACGGACTGTTGTCCTACGTCCCTTACCTGCTCAAGGTGGCTACCAACATGTGCTACTGGGCGTGTCAGATCTATTTGGAGAAAGAGTGACACATCCCCCCCCACCACCACCACCACCACACTGATAGGATCAATACTGTTGTAGCCTGCCCAGCAGCCCCCCCCCTCCCCCTCCCAACCCGCCCACTCCTTGCAAGAGAGACAGTTTTCCACACTCTGCCCGCAGATGTGATTGCTTTAACGTTGAAGCAGATTTTGTGATTGATCCAGTCTGGTGCCCTTTTCGTTTGTCATTCTAGATACAAATATCAAATGTGGGATTTGCCTGGCTCAGTTTCTATTTGCTCAGTTCGACAGGCAATATGCTTCGCGTCTGCAATAGACATCGTGATTGGGCCAGTAACGTGCATTGTTCCTTCTTGATATCTGGTACAAATAACAGAAGTGAGCTTTGACTGGTTCGATTTCTGGTAGGTCATTTCGACCAGCTGTGGCGTCTACAACAGACATCCCGATTCAGCCAGTCAGGTGCATTGTATCGTTCCCGATTTCTGGTACATTAAATAACAAGAGTGGCCTTTGACTGGCTCAGTCTCTGGCAGGTCCGTTTGACAGGCTAAGGTCATGTGGATTATGCTGCAAGCTCCTCCCACTAACAAACAACCAGAAAAAGAAGAAGAAGAAGAAAAAAAGAAAGAAAAAAAGAAAGAAGAAGAAAGAACATACAACTAAAAGCAACAGTAACAAAGGACAAAAATAACGAAACAAAGATTATTATTTTTTATTATTTTTTGGTAAAATGAAACAATTTAAAAAGGGAGGTTAAGCTATTTTATTAAGTACAATGTGTGTTATGTGTTTTTTGTAATAATTATGCTTTAAAAAATCTATACATCAGTACAGGTTTGTTTGTCGGCGGTTTTGCCACTCGGATTGAAGTGACCCGGATGCCCAATGTCCACCGGTGGTGCAATTTGATTGGCTGTTTTCTGGCAGAGGGAGGAGCTGTCGCTAACTGACATGGTGTAGGGAGCTTTCTGTAGATCCTTAAGGTACTATTTCGTCATTCGCTGCATTTCTCAAAATGGAAACGTGAACATTTTGTGTGCATTTTCTTCCAGTAACAGCCGACCACGGTCAACGAGGTCGCGCGCCATTTGAACAGTGCTTTTGGCGCCACATTGCGTAGTTCTGTTTCAGGCAAGACGTTTTCAACAGTGCTTTCACGTCACTCGGCATAGTTCTGTCATCAGTCATGGACTTTTGACCAGGGGCGTAGTACTATCATCACTAATTATGCCTTTGGACAGTGTTTTGATGTCATTTCGGGGTAGTTCTGTCATCACATTTTGATCAGTGCTTTGACGTCATGCGGCGTAATGGTATAGGCCTATCATGCATGACTTTTTTTGGAGAAGTTCTTTGACTTCACGTGTCATAGTTTTACATCACTTAAGCCGTTTTGCTTCAAGGTGTACCACAGTTTGTGGTTTATATACAGTGTCTAGACAGTGATTTTGTCCTCCACAATAACACTGCAACCACTGGTACTGAGAGGCAACGTTAGTGTTTGTCTGAAAGAATGCGTAATCATTCTGGCAGCGGTAACAATTTAGCTCTAGAAGTGTGATCTCTTGTTTCCAAACCGAATAAATGGCGTTGAATGGGTCTGTCGGTTTGAAGCTGCAATCAAAGGACCAGCACCATAGCCGTGGACTGAAATGCTCGCTTCATGCCACTAGACCTTGACGTGAATGCACGATTCCAGTCTGTGATTGTCAGTTAATGTCGTCTTTAAGAATGATAACTGGGTCATGAGGTATGGAGAATGAACTCATTCATTTTATTTGTGTATAGTGTTCGCCAACGATGTGTGTGTGTGTGTGTGTGTGTGTGTGTGTGTGTGTGTGTGTGTGTGTGTGTGTGTGTGTGTGTGTGTGTGTGTGTGTGTGTGTGTGTGTGTGTGTGTGTGTGTGGTGCGTGCGTGCGATGTGTGTGTGTGTGGTGTGTGTGTGTGTGTGTGTGTGTGTGTGTGTGTGTGTGTGTGTGTGTGTGTGTGTGCATATGCACACGCACGCACACGCCTGTGTGTATCTGTATGCGCGCTCACGCTTCATTTTCATCTTGCGCTTTTATGTAAACGATGTAATAGTTGAACTGAGACTGTTTGATGTGAAACAAATATAACGAGGTGAAACTTAACACACACACACACACGCACACACACACACACACACACACACACACACACACACACACACACACACATGTACGTTGCCAATGCCCATGCCTACAGAGATCCCTTACGCCAGACTTTCCGATGCCCACGTGGCCTGGTGGTTAAGCCGTTGACCGCGGCATCGAAATTGGGGTTGCGCGGTCAAACCCTGGACTCAAAGCAACTTCTCCTTTGTCTGTGTAGTGTAAGTTTGGAGAATTCAACAGCGTCTGTAGAGCCTCGGATAAGACGAACACCCGCAAACTTGCGTTTATTTGTTTGTGTAGTGTAAGTTTGGAGAATTCAGTAGCGTCTATAGAGCCTCGGATAAGACGAACACCCGCAAACTTGTGGTTATTTGTTTGCTTTTAATTTAAAGCTGATCTGTGATAATGGTTTACATGCTGCACCGAAAATTTAAAAAATGTTTTTAAAAATGTGTCTTTTGCTGTTTCACAAAGTTGTGTGTGTGCGTGCGTGTGTGTGTGTGTGTGTTGGGTGTGTTGGGTGTGTGTGTGTGTGTGTGTGTGTGTGTGTGTGTGTGTGTGTGTGTGTGTGTGTGTGTGTGACTCTGCATGACTCAATGCGTCTGTGTCGCTCGTGTATTTTGTCATTCTAGATGTTGTTACTAATTGTAAAGCGCCACGAGCTCCTGCGAGAAACGGCACTTTTTAAATGTAAGTTATTGTTTTTTCCTCTGCTGTACTTTTATCGGGGAACGTCAGTCACAAACACGCCTGAACGCATGCACCCACCGCGGCACACACTCAAACCAAGGCGCGCCCGCACACACACACAGTGTTACACACACACACACACACACACACACACACACACACGCACGCACACACTGATACACACACGCACGCACGCACACAATTTCATTGTGCCTTGCTGTGAGACATAAACTATGCAATTGACTGGGCATAAACAACAAAAAAGCATCAATAAATAGAATCATTTGTTCCTGTAGATATGCTTGAAAACTGCAGTGGCGCCATATCATAAAATAATAAGGTATGGACTGGTAGAAACTACAATGTTGGCAAGAACGAACCACACACACACACACTTCACTAACAGCAAGAAACTCGCAGGAAAGAATCAAAAGCTTCTGAGCTGCAAATGAAAAACAAATGAGCGTATGAAATGAAATGGGCAGTATATTTCTCAGCGAGAGAGAGAGAGAGAGAGAGAGAGAGAGAGAGAGAGAGAGAGAGAGAGAGAGAGAGAGAGAGAGAGAGAGAGAGAGAGAGAGAGAGAGACGAACACACACACACACACACACACACACACACATAACATATGTATCCATTTGCTAAATATGTAATCAGGACACTTTGCACTCGCCAAAACATTTCTGTTTTGAATACATTTTTTAATTATCAACAATGACATTTTTATCACAACTGTTCTGTGGAAGCATTCCACAGTTTCAGCAGGTTAGTTAGTTAGTAATTGGATTTTGATGTCCTGCCAACCTCAGGACAGTCAAACTCAGGTCACAAGCAAAACACACATTTCAAAGCTCTTCTCAATGTATATAAACCCTTTGTCAAGTCAGTCCACAAAACCGGTCACTTTGTAAACATAAAACAAAACATACATACACAACGTCAGACACATTATTACCCCTGTTAAAAGAGCATACATGGCTAGGACATGCTGGTATCATTGTCCATTCCATCTAATGTATTGATACCAAATTAAAGAAAAATAGAAAGAAAAAAAAGAATGGACAGACAGTAACAGGCACACACTTACACACACTTACACACACAGAAAATTGGCGCACTGTTATTTTTCTTCTTTTCCTCAAATTTCAGACATACAGCTAATTCTTGTATTTTAAGGTGCTGTTGACCTCATATGGTCACCTCATCAAAAAACGAAGAAGAAGAAAGCCCCTTCTCAGGATCCTCCCCCCGATACTGTATTTCTGGGCGCAAGATAGTGCATTTCGGTTCATGATAGTGCATTTGTGGGTGCAAAATACTGCATTTCTGGGCGCAAGATAGTGCATTTTGGCGCAAGACTGCATTTCTGGGTGCAAGACTGCATTTCTGGGTGCAAGATAGTGCATTTCAGTGCAAGATACTGCATTTCTGGGCGCAAGATACTGAATTTGCACCTGGCTGTCCGGGGGCAGCACTGTGCATGGCTTGCCTTCCTTTGGCCATCGTCTGATGTCATTCCTGACATTCAAAAATTCTGGAAGCCCGAGATTTGTAAGACAGGTGACGCGTTCTGACTGAAGTCTGGTGCTAATGGCAGACGGACATGCAGCAGCCCACCAGGTATGTGCAACTGTACGGTGACACATGCATTCCATAGGGTGAAAGGACTGTGTAGGTGGCCAATTAAAATAAAAATTACTTTGTTACATGGGCAGCCACACACCATCTTCTGAGGTTTTATCTCTATTCTGGAAGGTGGATGCTGTTATGCAAGGAGCATATCCTGGCTGAAGATACTAACAACAATAATGATGATGTACACTTTTATGTGATAGTTCTCTGCATTGGACCACATAGCCATTACAAAACAAAGAACAAAACACAGTCAAAACAAACTTCTGCAAGCAAACACACACACACACATACACAGTCAATAGAACAGCTTGAAGAGGTGAAATCTCAAAGCTGATTCAATAGATGTGAGTATGTTTGTTGATCTAACTTTGCATGGGAGACTGTTCCAGGCAGTTCCAGACAGTCCTTAGTTCAAGACAGTTCAAGATAGATCTTAGTAATAGTATTAATGGTCCCATAGTGATATTATGTGTTAAAATATGTTTCCTTCAAAAATGGCTTCAGAGATATTCACTTAACTTGAACCATGATGGAGGAAGTCATATTCAGTAGGTGTCTGAACACACAGAGATTAGAGGAACAACATGCACTTCAAATTTACATTGACAAAGATAGTGTTTCACCAGAAAAATAATGTTGAAAACAGCATCACATCAGTGTTAACAGTGTTACTTATTATAAACTGTCCAAAGTTTTCTGTGCTTGTAGCAGTGAAATGCTAGTTTACAATTAATGTTGATCAAATTTTCTTGGCATTTGTAAACACCTCAGACAGAGTAGCATCACTGTAACAAGCATGGGCTCAAAGAACTCACATTCAGTTTCAAAATCCAAGGACATGTGAGCCATCTTAGTTTCACCAGTCACACAAAGCATCCTATGCATGATCTGTTTAATGTATGTAACAACCATACCACATTTTGACTAGATCAGACAAGAATCAGAAAAATGCAAGCTCATGTTTCTCACAAACCCGTGACCTTGAAATGAGGTCAAGGTCATCAAGCCTGATATAAATCTGTAGAACACGAGTGAGGTTATAATCATCCAAAGTCTGAACTGTATCCGAGAAAATGCCAATGCTGAAGTTTTATTAATTCAGGTAACCCATAACTTATCTCCCTTGAATAGATCCACAAGCCATAAATAGTGGTACATAATTATGTGTAAAATTTGAGCTTCATTTGAAAACAACACAAAAATTTCACCTGAAACTGTTTGATTTTGCTGTGACTTTTAAATATGGCCAAGGTCATTAAAAGTGGTATGCGTAGGAAAAGCTTAATGAACAGTACCATCATTCTCACTTTAACATTTATCACACTTAGCATGTTACAGTTTCTGTGACAGGTTTCAGCCACATCCAGTCAACATAACATTGACTCCAACTTTTTATACAAATCAAAAACCGCTCAGCACATTTTTTTTTTAAACCAGTAAATGTTTACACTGTGTGCAGCATACAATACCCATTTTCTCCAGTACATGTATATTTTCTGAATGACCCGATGAACCACTGGTTCATACCACTGGCTGTGTACCCTGAAAGCACAAAATGTAAAGAAGTCACAACAATTATTTATATGCTTTCTATTTTATATCCAAGACAAGCTTACTTTATAGATTGTCCCTAATATGCTCTTTAGCATCTGAGGACATTACACAAAGAATGAATGAACAATTATTGCACCTTTGTAGTGTCTCACGTGACTATTTAATCCTGGGTGCACTGCTGGAAACTGATGTGAGCCAGTTTGGCCTAGCGGTAAGGCATTAGGCTGGTAAGGGGAAGGACCTCGGTTTGATACCGCTTTGGCTCTCCTTTCTCTTCAAAAAGGTTGTGGTTCGTGGACGCTGTCTTGTGACTTTGTCCACCACTTCCTACTGAAATGATATAACCGTATCGGTTGACTGGGCATAAAATACCAACTTACTTACTCCTACTGAAACATTAAAATGGCTCTCATCGCTGCCCATCTTAATGCAGGAATTATTCTGGTGGTGACAGTGTAGCGATAGGTATATAATCTCCCTCTTCCCCAACCGCCATACCCCCTCGCCCCCACTTGTCCCCATCCCTAATAAGCCTTATGGTTTCTGTGGATGTTAAGCACCATGTTTACTTGCTGACTGGAAACTGAAAGACCTGAATGGCCAGGGGCCAGGGCCCACACAGGCCCAATGGAGCACAGGGGCAGCAACTTGTCAGGAGTTGTGGGGGCAATGCCCCCCCCTGAAATAGAAGATAAAATTTGAACTCTGTGGTAAATTGGTGTCCTCCCCTTAAATACACGGTGACCACAAATACATAACACTGGCAGCCATAGACACAAAAATAGCGCACAAACTGGTAGGAATGCTCTTGTGGCTGCTGTAGTCTTACCCAAGTATGGTGATCCAAATTTCCTGAAAGGGACTGAAGAAATCTGGATGTGAGAAAGGAAACAGAAGGAAGATGCACTTCCCTCAAATTTGAAGAAATCAGTGGCTATAAAAATCTCTGTTTTAAGGCTGATCCCCACCCCCCTCTCCAGTTATTTTAGGTGATTAAAAAAACACATGTACAGGATTCTGGCTTCCAGCAGTTGCACCCATGATAAATTAATCAGAGCTTATCTCCCTGAAGTCATGTGTGGTGACTGGGGAAACTAGAACAGGTTTTTTGGCAGACTTTGAGTGACAACTCAAACCACAAGAGAGTTAATTAGTGCTTGAAAGACATCACCCAAGTACAACAACAAAGACCTGAGTCACCTACAGTAACTCTCACCTAGCAAGCACGTAAATACTCCTCCGTACATCTTCATTATATACTCCCTTGTGAGTTGATTCTGCATGAGCAGTCTTGGTCTCATTCTGTTTCAGATTTTTGAGTGATGAGATTCCAGACATGTCCATGAAAAAGAGAGAGGAGAGAGAGAGAGAGAGAGAGAGAGAGAGAGAGAGAGAGAGAGAGAGAGAGAGAGAGAGAGACTCAGTACCGCAATGAGTATTCTGGAAATCCTAAGGTCTGACTGGATCACTTGGAGAATATTGTTTGGTTGGTATAGATGTATAGTTTGATTTTAGTTATATTTATTTAGCTAGTTTTTGGATTTTAATGTCCTGTCAATAGATGATTTCCGGAAATAACAGGCAAAGATAATTTGACAAAGTTTTCTTACTCCGGGAGAGTGAAGTCCCCTGAATGGAGGTGGCAGCGGAGAAGAGCCGATCTGCGACACTT
Organism: Alviniconcha marisindica; assembly: GCA_018857735.1. Taxonomy (NCBI): domain Eukaryota; kingdom Metazoa; phylum Mollusca; class Gastropoda; family Provannidae; genus Alviniconcha; species Alviniconcha marisindica. Next base: position 265,962 of record JABMCL010002848.1, on the reverse strand, counting down.
TGAGATCTTCAGGCATGGACCTATTATAATTTATACTAGACTACCAGCTGGGGGAACCTACTGTCCGATCTGCACGTTCCCCACGAGCAGTGAGTGCTTGATCGGCATTTCTGATGCCTTTTCTGCCTTTTGTTTATGGGTATCTGTCATCTTGCCCACGTGCTCACTGTACCCCCAACAAAAGCGTGCCTACTCTGCGCTACACCCGCAGGTATGGACCCATATATACAGGTCCATGCCCAAAGGCTCTTACTGAGTGCAGTCCCCTGGATTTCCGAAGATCGTCAATTGTGCAGGGTCATTTCAGGGTGATCAAACTCTGTTACAAGCAAATGCACATTTCAAAACTGTTCTCTTACAGTAACCCTTTCTCAGGTCAAATCTCCAAAATTAATCCATATCAAAAAAACAATGCATTGCTCAACATTCAGTATTTTGGCAATTTTTTCTTCTCCTTCATACCCGTCACCCTTGCCCCTTCTCAGAATCAGAATAAGACTAAATAAAACAGATTATGCTATTCATCACAGAATTTATTCCCATGAATAGATTTTTTTTTTTAATGTGACCAATCAAAATCAGTCCCTACGCTCTACGTCCCCCTCCCACCTGTTCTCTCTCTTCTTTATCTCCCTTGATCAGAGCAAAATACACACTGTAGACCCCTCACGGAATTCTGGGAATGACCTAAAATGTCCAAGCACAGCCTCAAGCAAATGATATCACCCGGCATCCCCCTGACCAAAGTTTTCTGTGAAAAAAGGGGCCATCTTTCCCAAGAAGGACATCTCAAACTCCTGTTCCGAAAATCTCTCCACACTCTCCCTGGCGTTTTCTCGCAGTCTGCGCCGCTCTTCCTCTGGCATGGTGAAGATGGCGTCCATGGCCTGAGCGTACTCCTGCTCTGAGCTGGCCAGAAAGCCGGTGGGGGCGCTGTTGTGAGGGACGACAATGTCCAGCTTAGGACCACCTGAGTCGTGGGCCAGAATCACTGTCCCCGCTGCCATGCACTCCACCACGCCTGTAACATGGGTCACACCCAGTCTGTCAAATTGTGTGCCGTGGAGTTGGATTTTGTTTGAGTTTTATGTGTGTGTGTCTGCATGTGACATGCTCTCTCTCTCTCTCTCTTACTAACAGACAGACAGACAGACAACGTGTGTATGCAATCATTCACACAGAAATACAGATGATCACTCACACACACACTCACACATGCATGAAAACACGCGCATGCACACACACTTACGCATGAATGTACACCCATGCATGCACACAAACACATATGTATACTCACATATGCACACACACACACACACACATGCACAGTGCTACACACACACACACACACACACACACACACACACACACACACACACACACACACACACACACAATGACAAAAGAAAAACAGCCCCCACCAATGCCAAAGTGCTCATTCCACATACACACACACACATGCACAGTGAAACATACACACACGCATATGAACACACACACGCACACACACACACACACACACACACTGACAAAAGAAAAGCAGCCCTAACCAATGCCAAAGTGCTCGTTCCACATGGCGTGGAGACCAATGACGGACGAGGCCAGCAGCTGCTTCAGCTCGTCAAAAGGCACGTTGAGATGGAACACCACGTTGTCCGCAATCCCCAGTCTGGACGCCAGCTCCTTCAGCTCACTGACCCGCTGCAAGTCGCCTTGGTTACGGCAGCTCCCCACCAGCAGGAGCCTGTACCGCTCCGCCTCCTCCGCCCGGTCCAGGAACAGCTTGAAGGATCGCAGCATCAGGGCGTGGTCCTTCTCCGGGCGGAACTGCCCCACGGTGATGATGTTTCTCTCCGTGGCGCTGTCCACCTGGCAGAGGGGGATGGAGAGGAACTCGGCCACGTCACAAGGGGGGTACACCACGTGAGTGTGGTTCGGGGCCTTCCACAGCTGCTGGATGTGGCCAAGAGTCCAGCTGGAGTTGACCATGATCACCTGCGATCAAAAGGAAGACATCACAGAGTGCACTCTGGACTGGAGAAATACACAAGTCGATCAAGTGACTACTACATGCACGCATAAGAAGCTGTTTTTCAACTTTTTGTAATCACAGTGCAAGAATTAAGGGCCATCATGGGTACATGATGGCAGTGATGGTAGCAGTGGCAGTAACAAACAGCAGCAACAACAACAACAACACAACAAAGCTGAGCAAAGGCACTGAACTATTACAACAACAAAAATACAAGCACATTTACTTCCCTTACCACACACACACATCTGTACATGAGAGTGAGAGGGCATATGACATCTGGGGTGAGAATGAGAGGGCATATGACATCTGGAGTGAGAATGAGAGGGCATATATATATGACATCTGGGGTAGAATGAGAGGGCATATGAATCTGGGGTGAGAATGAGAGGGCATATATATATGACATCTGGGGTGAGAATGAGAGATCACATGACATCTGGGGTGAGAATGAGAGATCACATGACATCTGGGGTGAGAATGAGAGGTCATATGACATCTGGGGTGAGAATGAGAGCACATATGAGGTCTTTGCATGAGAGTGAGAGGACACACCACAGCTGGTGCGAGAATAACTTCAGTAAGAGGGCATACAACATCTGGGTGTGAGAGAACATATGACATGTGGGTGTGAGAGTGTGACGGCATATGACAGCTGACATAATAAACAACATCTGGGTGTGAGAGGACATATGACATGTGGGTGTGAGAGTGTGAGGGCATATGACATCTGACATAATTAACAACATCTGGGTGTGAGAGGTTGTATGACATCTGGGTGTGAGACAGCATATGACATCTGGGGGTGAGAGCGAGAGGACATAGGATATCCATCATAACTGACTATGCAGCCACACTTTCGAGCAAAGAAATAAGTGACTAGCAAATCAATCAATTTACCTGTGACCGCTTGCCCACAGCACCATAAAGGTAGGCAAAGAGATGGTAGTAGAGCAGCTTGATGTTGCTAAGCAACGCGCTGTTAGCAATGAAGGCCAGGTTGTTGTGGGCTGCTGAGCGTCTGGACACCTTCTCCAACATGTCCGTGCTGACAGACGCATAACATTATTTTCATTTTTGTTTCCAGAAAAAGAGAGAAAGGGGGGTAATTTCAAGATATCATGTCTATATCCCATCCTCCACCCAAATTTTGTAACTAGCCCTGAGGGATATTTTACCATTTTAACCACACATGCATGCCCCCCCCCCCCCCCCCCCCCCCCCCCGATTTTAGATTCCTGGGTTGACTTCAAGAAAATATACAAGCTAAAACCACTGGCATTCAGATGGACAGTCCTATCAGGCATGAAGATGTGATGCGCAGCCATGGGACAAAGACAAAGAAGATGAAGAAGTCACCTGATGGTGGGGTAGTGGACGTAGCAGGCCACTTTACACCCCCCGAAGAACCTGAAGAGGGGGATGGTGAACGCGTAGCCCATGGAGTCGATGAAGATGTCTGGCACGAAGGCCACCAACGCCTCCCAGCCCAGGAAAAGGGAGCCTAAGCTCTGGCCCAGCAGAGTGAAGTAGGGGTACTTAGAGGCCTCCACCCACCCCCGCCGCTGCAGGAACACAAACTCCACCTGGACAGGAGAAGGTGGCACAGGTGAACACCACCACCGACGCGGATGCTTCTAACAGATCATTTCTCTCTGGTCTCTCTGTCTGTCTCTTTCCCTTTGCTCTCCCGTCTGTGTCTGTCAGTCTGTGTCTGCATTGATCTGTTCCCTTTTCCCTCTCTGTCTGTCTCTCTGTTTGTAAGGCTTGTCAAAAGTTCCCACAAGGATTATATTCTTATCAACCTTTAGCCTCTTTGAGGCTTCATCAGAAAATTAATATATATATACCTCTCTCTATATATTTATATATATAAGAATATATTATGTACATCTCTGTCTGTCTGTCTGTGTCTCTCTTCTCCTCTGCCCAATAAACAAAAATTGAACTACTCACAAACAAAACACACTATGGCATGTGCAACAGCTTCAAAGTTCTTTAACCCTTCAATTACTTTAAGTTTTGTTACACAATGCAGTCCACATAGAACAGACAATCTTGGTGTTCAGAAATGCCCATCACCTTATGCAGATGTAGTCCATGTTAGGATTTGACACTGAAAATAAATGTTTTAAACTGTTTACCTGCCGTGGCAGAGTGATGTTGAAACGCTGTCGGGCTCGTGTCAAGATCTCTGTCGGCCTGGCATCAGTGTCGCCCGTGTAGACCACACACTGCACTGTGGGATATCTGAAAGTGAACAGTGATGACACAGTGAAAGCTTTCAGCACCAGGCTTCGGATAAATTAGACAGAACATTAATGGGACCAAACAAAGAAAAGGCAGCACGTTTTCAGAAGCTGTCCATCACCACAATGGGAAAGAATGTGGGTGAGAGAGAAGTAAGTAAATTGGTGTTTTACGCCCAGTCAACCGGTGCGGTTATATCAGGGCAAAGGGCGAGAGAGAAAATGTCAGTTCTTTGTGCACTGTGCACTACAGGATGGTGAGATTCTGCACTCACAGTCCTGATCTCCGATCCGTGATCATGAAAGACTATGCATCATAGTTTCCATACAAGTCACATCAACACCACTACCAGCAGTTTGTAACAGATTTGTCTTATGTCAGCTGTTCAAGATAGAAATGCCACTGGGCTGACTGGCTGTCTTTGCCTGCTACAAGGGTTCCAGGTTTAGTGCTTTTGCAAGGGAGACTGCCAAGTGACAGAATGGACAAAAACTGCGCCATGACAGAAACTGTTCATATTTGCCTGTCACATCGACAGATAAGATTAAAAATAAAAACTCGTGGAACCCCTGGGTGCATGTACGTAGATCCATATATATTCAAGACTTTCAGTCATTGATATTATTTTCATTATTTATAATATAACACTCAGCATACCTTTTCTGTATTGCACGGATAGCTGTCCAGAGAACTCGCTCCCCCCCTCCACCTGCGTTGCAGTAAGGGTGAAAAAAGCCAATGGTGTGTGTCGTCCCATCTTCACGCAGGTGTGGCAGCAGCCACTTTGCCCGGCGCTGGATCCACACACGCACCAGCAGGAGAGTGAGGGTGAAGACAAAGATGAAGAAGACTCCGGATGTGATCAACAGGCTGGCCACTTGGGACACCACACTGAAACAGGCAGTCACCTGGGCTTGACTGAACTGAACTTGTGTCAGGAACCTGAATATGTTGAGCACTGTATCCAGGATCCTGGCATCTAACAAGTTGTCGTTGTTGACTGCTTTTATATATATATATATATATATATATATATATATATATATATATATATATATATAGCATTGTTCTCTGCTCTTGAGCAGACTCACTGCACTCTTGTTGCACGTAACTCTCAATAAGTGACTGTATCTTTTTACAGTTCACTTTGAATATCCACTCAAGTGGTGTGCTTGCAGTGCTGTTTGATTCTTACATGGCTGGTGCCACTCGAAACTGCTGCCATTTTGGCGTGTTCTGTGTGTACCATACAACCATGCACTGTAATGTACAAGAGTTTAGAGTTAGTAAAAGTAACTATGTAAAGCGCCTATGCTTAGTGGTTCCTTTAGTGTCTAGACCGTAATGTCCTTATTTGGTAAAGGCTTCAAGACAAAGGTATGCGTTTCCCCGCCAGGAGGGCACTTGGCATTCCACCCCCAAGCAGACCGCTTCCTTCCTTCTCTTTACTTTTTACCATAGCATTATTTAGTAAAATACAGTAGTAAAAACATGATGTCCGCAGTTCTTTTATTGATTATGTTGTACGTCTAACTAACAATAGAAAGAACCTAACAGTGGTGACGAGATGTGTGATTCCTGTGTCAAAGACTTGTGAGCAGAGTGAACTTGGTGCATTCGCTCCCTAGTTTCGGCAACAGGAGAACCCAGCCTGCAAGACTCAGTGCAGATCTACTGTGTTGGACTGTTGCTGGATGTGTGCTTGCATTGATCAAGGACAGTGTGTTTTCTACTGTATGTCAACATCACCAAACGCAGGTCAGATCAAACCATTTTTATTACCGTCTGCACTATTGCTTGTTGCATCATGTCTCATTTTGGAAGATTAGAAGAGTTCGACTGTTCATCTGCTGACATTGATGCCTATTTTGAGAGGTTACATGCCTTCTACAGAGCTAATGATGTGCGTGACAGTGCAACAGTGGACGTCTTCCTCAGCGTAGTTGGTCCCAAAACGTACAAACTTTTGAAGTCACTTATTGCACCAACTCTGCCTTCAGACAAAACCATAGATGAACTGTACCAAACAGCTGTTGACATCTGCCAGTGTCCTGACCCATTATGACGTCAACCTGCCGATATGGCTGGAGTGCGACGCATCCTCCATGGGCCTGGGCGCTGTCATCAGTCATGACATGCCGGATAGAACGCATCGACCAGTCGCGTATGCATCCAGGACGCTGTCCAAATCGGAAGGGAATTATGCACAGATTGAGAAAGAGGCACTGGCTTTGGTTTTTGGTGTCAAGAAATTCCACGACTTCTTGTACGCCCGTCCCTTCATGCTTGTGACAGACCACAAGCCACTCCTCGCCATTCTTGGACCAAAGAAGGGAGTTCCAACACTAGCTGCTGCAAGGATGCAACGTTGGGTGCTGATATTGGCGGCGTACCAGTACCAACTGCAATTCAAGTCTACTAATGAACACAAGAACGCAGATATGCTGTCTAGGTTGCCTTTGAAAGAAGAGGATTTTACAGCCAGTGAAGAGCCAATCTTCAGCATCACCTGTGTTGACAGCCTGCCAGTTACATCACGAGAGATTGCAGAAGCAACCAGAAAAGATCCTGTCATGTCCAAAGTCCTGTCTCACACACTAAATGGATGGCCTGCCAAAAACAGTGATAGAGACGTGCAGCTCTACTTCAACAGACGCACTGAGCTGAGCGTCGAAGGAGGAGTCCTGCTCTGGGGTCTACGTGTCATGGTACCTCCCTCTTTCCGTGACAGAATGCTTTCGGAGCTACATGAACAGCATCCAGGCATCTACAGAATGAAAGCCCTTGCTCGCAGCTATGTCTGGTGGCCCAACATCGACACGGACATTGAGGGGAAGGGGAAGACTTGCCACGACTGTGCAAGAGTGTGCAACACTCCACCAACGGCACCACTTCAGCCATGGTCATGGCCTACACGACCTTGGCAGAGAGTGCATACTGACTATGCCGAGTATCAAGGGAAATATTTCTTCGTGGCCATTGACGCCCACTCCAAGTGGCCAGAGATCTTCGCCACGACAAAGACAACAACAGAGAAGACCATCAGCATTCTGCGTCACCTTTTCTCTTCCTATGGCTTTCCAGAAGAAATAGTGAGTGACAACGGTCCTCAGTTCACCTCGGACCAGTTTGCTGACTTCCTGAGACAGAATGGAGTCAGACATACCAGGTCTGCTCCATACCATCCTGCAACCAATGGAGCTGCTGAAAGAATGGTCCAAGTGCTGAAGAAAGGTTTCAAGCTTGCTTCACGACTTAGTGTTGATCATCAGCTTGCAAACTTGCTTCTGAGTTACCGGTCCGCACCACACTCTACAACAGGAGTGCCTCCTTCAGAGCTGTTTTTGAAGCGACAACTGAGGACACGTCTCAGGTTGCTGAAGCCAGACCAGGAGGCTGCTGTTCGCCGGAAACAGGTGCAGCAGAAGCAGCAGCACGACCAGAACTCCAAGCAGATGCGGACGTTCCGGCCAGGAGATCACGTTGCTGTTCCTCAGTTCCAGGGATCCGAGAAATGGGTTCCAGGTATTGTAGTTCAAGCCCTGGGTCCAGTGGCGTACATGGTGAATGTCAACAACAGAATCACCCATGTACATGTTGACCACTTAGTGGCGGCACCTCCATGCGCCCCACTGCCAGACACACAGGTGACAAAGGCCCATCCTAACTCACCCAGTAGGCCCACCAGTCTGATTCCAGAGGTGCGTAACCCCGCACACTCCCCGAATCCTGATTCCCCTGAGATACTGTCACCTGTGCCTGTCCCTTAGGGATCCACTACATCTCCAGTATCCAGTCCTGCTGCCAGCCGCCAGGGGAGAACATCAGACACAACTCTGGTACCAAACCCACAGCCCAACCCATCAGAGACAATCAACAAGGATCTGGAAACCACCTGCGAAACTTGATTTGTGAATGTGCATTGACTCACTAGATCCGAGACAGTGCTTCAAAGGACAATCATAACAGCTAACTGAGCTATTGTCGGTTGCATGAGATCCACTGTGTGGAAATTGTATCGGGCATCTTGGGCCACTACATTCGTTCGCGGTAGTGTCGCCTTCGTTAAGGGGGAAGGAAGTGTAATGTACAAGAGTTTAGAGCTAGTAAAAGTAACTATGTAAAGCGCCTATGCTTAGTGGTTCCTTTACTGTCTAGACTGTAATGTTCTTATTTGGTAAAGGCTTCAAGACAAAGGTACGCGTTTCCCCGCCGGGAGGGCACTTCGTATTCCACCCCCAAGCAGACCGCTTCCTTCCTTCCCTTACTTTTTACCATAACACTATTTAGTAAAATACAGTAGTAAAAACATGATGTCCACAGTTCTTTTATTGATTATGTTGTACATCTAACTAACAATAGAAAGAACATAACATGCACCATATCACGTCTCTTCAAGCAATGCCACATACATATGGTGTCTGCATCTTTCACTGTAACCTGCCACCTGTACGTTGGGCAGAATGACTGGGATTTATTTTTTACATGCTACTGTGGTAACACAGGGGTGGAACAGATACAGAAAAAGAAGTCAGCACAGACAGTTGATCCTGGAGAAGAAAATTCTCCCGCTGCTCCTGCTGGGACATGAACCCAGGACCTTTCAATCATGAGTCTGGTGCTCTAACCACTGAGCTATCCTGCTTCCCAAGTTGGGGGAGCTGAAGTCAAACTTCCCCCCCCCCCCCCCCCTCCTTTCTGCAAAGTTGTAGCTGGATAAATTACACCATGGTGTTACAATAAATGGTGATAAAAAAGACACTGACACACATGCACTCATGCATGGACACACACACACAATCTCTCTCTCACTCACACACATTCATCTCAGCAAGCTAGGTCACTTAATATTAATAAAAAATAACTTTTGCATAGCGCTATTCTCTGGTGTACACAAACTCACTGCACTTTACAACATCGCTGTTGTTCAATACAGACAGAGTTCTGCTAATTATTACTGACAAATTTAACTCAGTTTAAAAATTCAAAATAGAAAACGAAAATCAACAATCAGCAGTCTTTGATTAAAGATTTTATTTTGATCTCTTCTACTGTTCTTGTCAGTTCTACCAACTGGACACACCTTGTTTTGAAAAGGCTCGTTTCTTTAAAAATAAAATAAACTCCACACTGTTTGTCAGTTTGATTTCTGAAAGAGCCTGGCGTACATGTTGCTCTGGTTTTAATGTCAGTTATAACTCATAAATAATCACACGTGGTAGTGTTCACGTAAACCAGTGTTTACACTAAGTAAACCAATCGAAGTTCGCGTCGAAACCAACAAATCAAAACCTTTGCAAACTACGACATGTGACCCCAAGTCTTTGTGCAAATGCTGCTTGGTAGACCATTGGGCTTGTTACACTTACAGTGAATCAAGAAGTGAATTTCGCATCATTATACAGAACAGACCCCCAAAAGACGTCATGGAAAGCAGAGCTGTAGCAGACGAATTTACATCCCACCGGCGTAACCATACTGCAATGTTTCTGGGGGGGTTTCATACTGCTACGTGCACCAACGATCATCCGTTTGTTATTCACACTTTGGGAAACAAACACGCTTTAAAAAAAAAAGACTGATCAGAACAAAACATGATAACACTTTGAGAACAAGACTGAAATGTTACTGCACCTGATATACTGACGCATGAACTCTGACAACACCATGTTGAAAAACACGTCTGGCTTACTAAAAATTGTGATCACAACATAAAAATAAAAATTAGCGCAACATTTGAAAAACGTATTAAAGAAAATCAAGAAGCATATCATACTGAAAACTGGTTTGGTACCACTGGTTTAACGAAAGACTAACCATCTTGCTTTTAGGTTTTGTGTAAACATTTTGTTATCGTTTCGGTAAGAATCTAAAAAACCTTCACCGGAAGTTTACCACGGTTAGTTGACTGGCAGGTCCACATTAGCGAAACAACAGACGAGCAGTATCGTTATGTTTATTGTCAGCAATTAATTGTATTCACAGATGAAGAGCCGGCACACTGACAACAAAGCCTCACCTGGACGTCTTGTAACAGGTAAAAACTAGAAATCTTCCAGTCAAATTTGACGCCCGTGATGTTCGTGAATACCGTAACAGTGTTGGACACGTTCAACTCCGAGGAAAGTAAACAACCTGATGAGGTTTGTTCTCTTTTGTACAAAGTTTCTAGTCGCAGAGACGAGTAATAGTTATAATTTACATTAGTTTACAAATTACTACAGTACGCAGGTGATGTCCTGGTCTAGCGTCCTGAATTATTGCTTTCATTTCAAATCGAATAATTGTCAACAGTCAGTGGCATCGACTTTTCTTTTTGGATCGCACTTATTCAGCCTCGGGGAGCAATGTTTAAATCCTGTTTCAAACTGACTGCAGGACTTACATGTGTGTCCCCGCCTTCCCCCCAGTATTCTTCAAAATCTGCCATTTTTCATTGTATACGACGCCATTCAAAAAAGGGCGAAGAATCGATTCAGGACTGATGAGAGAATGAAACGTGCGTTCGATAAGTAATTTAATACTATTAGTATTAGTACTAGTACTAACACTAGTAACAGTCTAACACTAGTACAAAGTAGAAGCAGCAACACTAACAGGCTTTTAACACAGCCGTAGATTTAGAAAAAAGAAAAGAAAGAAAAAAAGCACTGCTTAATGAAACTGAATGGCTTCCAAACAGCAAGTGCGACCAGAAAAAATGAACAGCAGTGGAACATATTTGAAGCCAAACTACAAAAAATTAATGTAAAATATAAAATTACCTTATCATCATTACAATCATCATCAAAAGGGTAATCTAGTATTAATCAGTTTAATCAAATTACTGTCAGGTTGTAAATTTACAGCAACAGTGGTGGTGCATTCATATGTGGTGGTTGTTTGGTCATTTTGTATTATCTGCATTCCAGAAAAACAGAACATGTTTTTTTTTAATGAACAAAGTCGGCAAATGAAAAAGAAACAGCAGCAATTGCTGATCCTGATAACTGTACCGTGTGAGCTGAAGACTGCCATCTTCAGATCTCCACTTTTTACAGGTAGTTGAAGTAGTAGTTGCCGAAAATTTGGAACTTTATGCTAACTTGTGTTTTTTTATTTGTCAGTTTTGACAAAATCAGAGAAAAACAACAAGTAGTCAAGTTGGCATAAAGTTCCCCAAATTTTCAGCAACTGCCTTCTTTGGAGGTTTTATTTAACTACTGAATGTGGGTGTATATTATATGCAGGATCAGCAATTGCTGCTGTTTCTTGTTCATTTGCTGACTTTGTTTTGGCAGAATGACTGGGATTTATTATTTACGTGCTACTGTGGTAACACAGGGGTGGAACAGAAATAGAAGTCAGCACAGACAGTTGACACTGGAGAAGAAAATTCTCCTGCTGGGACATGAACCCAGGACCTTTTAATCAAGAGTCTGGTGCTCTAACCACTGAGCTATCCTGCTTCCCAAGATGGGGTAGTTGAAGTCAAACTCCCCCCCCCACCCCCCCCCCCCCCCCGCATCAAGCATAGACAGAGAGAGAGAGAGAGTGTGTGTGTGACAGTATCATTGAGTTATTATTATTATTATTATTCATAGCTTTTATATAGCGCTATTCTCTGCTCTCAAGCAGACTCACTGCGCACATTGGCATGTGATTCTGAATGAGTGACTATCCTTTTATAGCGCGTATTATTAATGTCCACAGAAGTGGTGTACTGGTAGCGCTCAGTGGTGGTTGCATGGCTGGTGCCACGTGAAATGCTGCCATTTCGGCGCAAGTTCTGTGTACACCATTCAACCATGCACCAGGTTACAGTGTCTCCTTCATTCAAAGCCACATAGGTAGGGTGTATGCGTGTTTAGCTGTAACCTGCCACCTGCACTTTTGGCAGAATGACCAGGATCTTTTACATGCTACTGCTGTAACACGAGGGTGGAATGGATACCAAAATAAGAGTCAGCACAGAAAGTTGACACTGGAGAAGAAAATTCTCCCACCGCTCCTGCAGGGATTCGAACCCGCGACCTTTCAATCACGAGTCCGACGTTCTAACTGCTGAGCTATCCCATTGCCCTGTTGGCAGCAGGCTTTGGTTAGCTTCCTTTTGAGATGAAATGCTTGTTTTGTTGTCCAAGTGTTTATTATTATTTATTAACATGTGTCCAGATGGGCCAGCACTAACATGCTGCACTGTATCCAGTCTGACTCAGCACTAACATGCTGCACTGTATCCAGTCTGACTCCTGTTTGAAGCAGGTTGAGGGATGTTCAGTTGGAGTGAATGCTTCCCAAGAATGGATAAATTGTCAGTTCCTAATCCTATCCCATCATTGTTCAGTTATTTGAGTGAATACCTGACTAGTCACCAAATGCCAGACAAGGTGGGGCTTTACTGTTGAGCAAGGTGTGACTACCACCCAAGAAGGCAGTGCCGCCTATATAGTATGAGGTCTCAACCTTCAGCCTGACAGCATCGTGGAAACAGTTGTACATGCTCTCCACTGGATTGCGCAGTCACACAGGCTGCCTGCTGGACTGCCTGAAGAGGTGACACACTGACGGTGTGTGTGTGTGCAATATCCCGCTGTACATTTTGTGTGTGTGCAGTATATCTACTTGTATCATACGTGAAATGTGTGCTCAGATCAGAGTTTGGTCATGTTTGGTTACTGACAGCTTTGGTTTATTTACTGAAATTGCAGTATGTAAATTCTTGCAAATGTAAATTATGGCCTGAAACCTTATTTTGTCCATTGTGTGTGTTTATATATTTTTCTGCATCTTTTTGTATGGCGCATTGTGCCCTAGATCTTGCTAGGGATCATGCACCATAGAAATGTCCATTATTAGTATTATTATTAGTATTATTATTATTATTAGTCAGACCACACATTTGCATTCTGATTCAGCAAATTCAGTGAGCTTTTTGTAAAAAGTGAAAAGCGGAATGAGAATCCCAGACTGGCTTACTTGTGTCAATGTTCAACATCCACGTTTTAGACTCCTGCAGGTGGATGTGCTATCTGGGGCATAATACTTTGCCAGTCATGGGAAATGACTGAGCAGGTAGACTGGCAGGCAAAGCAACCATCACAAGAGGCTTGTTTATTGGAAGGTCAGACGTTAATAAAATTGGGAAAATCAGAAATTACAGCCGTTTTTTTTCTTTTCTTTCTCTCTCTTCTTGCTTTTGTGATTGTTCAGACACCACAGTACAAAGCTCAAATTTTATTTATAAGCAAAACTAGAGAAATAAACATTCCACAGCACAAAGCAAATTTTTTATAAATAAAACAGGCATACAAGGGAAGTAACCATGATGGCTCTGTCATGACTGCATGTGTGTGTGGATTCTCTCTCTTTATTCTCTGTTTCTCTCTTCTTTTTTTCTGTCTCAGACTGCCCCATCTCTCTCCCTCCTTTTGCCTGTGTGTGTGTGTGTGTGTGTGCTGCAACCAGGTCCACATAGAGACAGTAAAATGTCAGCATGCTACCAGTACCTGTTTCTGTCTACATGTTATCTGTGAGAAGAGATAGATAATGGGAGACAGGAACCAGATCTTGTGTTTTGTGACTTCCACAGTTATTGGTGCAAGATCTTCCATGATTTATCCTGCACTAATTCTACTTTCTAGACTTGATGCTGTTTGCATGGCAGCCTAGCCAATTCTCCTCATTTGAATTAGTGAACCTATAGTAACAGTAGTTAATTGTATTACTATTAGTAGTTAGTTGAATTGCCCTTTGAGGGATTAAGTCTACTGACTTGACACACTCACACATGTATCATGTTCACACATGATAACTATTATACGCACAGATGAAAGGAAGAAGCCAGGGGCGCGGCGCCCCTTCTCGCTGGTGACAAGTAGTAAAAATGGGACCCAGTGATACCTATGCTGGAAATTCAAAATTGTAAATAATTTTTGAACAGTCAGTTTTTCAAGGTCAGGGGGTGGGCATAGCCCTCCTGCCACTCATTGACCCATTGACCTCGCGCCACCCTCTCTGCCTGACAGATGACCTTTTTAGCCAGTTGTCTTAAGTGGACAGAGCTATGATGTGGCTATTCAGCGAGAGGTCAGTCACCAGTGACAGATGTAGATCTGGCACAGCTCCTTGGTATAGAACCAGTTTCTCCTCCCCTCTCCTCACAGGAAGGGTGCCAGAAGGCGATGTCCCCATTTCCTCTTGGGCAGGAAACTGTACTGTAAACATGGTGCTTAACGTCCACAGAAACCGCCACGCTTATCAGGGACGGTAAAACTGTACTGTAGTAGTACATGGTGCTTTACGTCCACGGAGGCGAGATGGCCTATTAGGGACGGGGACAGAGTGGGAAGGGGCCGACAGAGTGAAGGCTCGACCGCGGAAACCGCCTGAAAAAGACAGGAGAGACCGTGGACCGCCGCCAGAACAATGGAAGTGTTAGGACGGTGTCCCCTCGCCATTGCCCAGCGACTTGTGCACTGCGCAATTGCTGTTTCAACTGCTGTGCCTGGCCAGAGTCACAAAGACAATGTCCGTCGCACTGCTGTTGACGAACAACTTGGACAACTCAAGCAAAGTAAGTCCAATCTTCTTAGCCCAGCTCCACCTCCCTACTCATGATCTCTTCTGGGCTAAGTTGAGGGTCCAGCTCCACCTCCCTCCTCTAAGATCTCTTGATCTCGCCTGGTACCCGCAACTGTACTGTCAGTGTGAACTAAATTTATACAACTGGGCAGACCTTGAGAGCCAGTGAGCCGGTTTGGCCTAGCGGTGAGGCGTTAGGCTGGTAAGCAGAAGGACCACGGTTGGTTCAATCCGCTTCGGCTCTCCTCGCTCTTCAGAAGTTGTGATTTGCAGAGAGTCTTGTGACTTTCGTCCCCCATAATGAATGAAACATTAAAAATGGCTCGCATATTTGCCCGAGTCATTCTAGTGGTGACAGTGTAGCTGTCTCTCTTCCCACCCTCGCGGGATCTCGGTCCAGCCGGTACTTGTTACGAGGCAACTGGGTGTTAAACAGGTTTAGCCAAACCAGATCGAGGGCCAGAGGGCACGGAGTATTGACAAGTGTGTTCACTGGCCATGTCATTCAGCCCATAGTACGCCGCGTCAACAAGCCGAGCAGAAATCGTGTCAGTCTATATTTATACCACGCTGACGTCGCCGCCTGTCTCTTCCTCCATCCACACCTTCCTTGCTCTCATAGCGTTTTCAGCCGAGAGAACGATCCGTCAGGGGTGGACAAGACGACTATCCCTCCCGCCAAGCCCTCTTCTTCTTCTTCTTCTTCTTCTTCTCTCTCCCTCTCTCTCTCTCTCTCAAGACGACTATCCCTCCCGCCAAGCCCTCTTCTTCTCCTCTGTCTGTCTGTCTGTCTGTCTGTCTGTCTGTCTCTCTCTCTCTCTCTCTCTCTCTCTCTCTCTCTCTCTCTCTCTCTCTCTCTCTCCTCTCTCTCCTCTCTTCAAGACGACTATCCCTCCTCCCACCCTCTTCTTCTTCTTCTCCTTCTCTCTCTCTCTCTCTCTCTCTCTCTCTCTCTCTCTCTCTCTCTTCTCTCTCTCTCTCTCTTACTGTTCTTTATAAGGTAAGCATTGACTGCTTCTGTTTTCTTTTCCAGTACTAGTCATATGAACTGATCAGATGTTCTGCTGCTTTATTTGCTGGTTGTATGCTCATAATATCATAGTGTAACTATGGCAAGTGTTCATCTGGCGATGTGAACACGCTGTGTTTGTATGGAAATTCTCATGTATAACGTTTCACTCACTCATTCATGCCTATATATGTATATAAATAATGCCTGTAATTTGATATCAATTCATCAGTAGCCGGCTTAGCAAGGAAAAGTTGTTAGACAGGTTTTTGACTGAACCTAAATTACAGTCCTTGTAAAATAAAGTTTTCGAGTTCGAGTTCTCTCTCTTCTCTCTCTCAGTTACACCAGTTCATGGTTAGTTACACACGATCGCGCACGCACCCCTCCTGCTGTCTCCTCGCCGCCTCTCTCATTAAACACACACACACACACACACACACACACACACACACACACACATGCACGGAGGCATACACACATTCACGTGCGCATTTGTACACCTTGCCCGAGATTGTGTGTTAGTGACTGTACTGTGTGTGTGGTGTGTGTTGTGTGTGTGTGTGTGTGTGTGTGTGCACGCGCGCGCACGCCCGCACGTTTGAAGCTTTGTTGTGACATATTTGTGTGTAAAGGAAATTGACGGGATGTGCGCGCTTCTGACGAAGTGCCCATTGATATTATTACCAACATACACACCCACACGCGCGCGTGCGCAAAGCACCTGTCCCCGGTAAGCAGTACAGTGAGAAAGTCCACAGGCTATGCAGCTGCATGCACGGCGAAACGCGGGGACAAAACGGGACCATAGCACGCAGTACTGCCATCAATGAACAATCAAAATGAATGTAGGCCCAAGTTCGGAGCGGACCACTTCCCGCTGCCGTATACAGCCGCTCTCGCCCACACGCCCTGCCCTTGCCTAGCTAGGTCAGGCGGACCTTTTCGGCAACCTTGTACACGAGGGTACACAAACAAAAACCTGCGTGGCGGACTTTTTCGCCAACGTTGTGCACGGGGGAGCACGAGCCCCCCCCCCCCCCCTCCCCCCCGGACCCCCACCCTCCACCCCCCAGTCCCCACGTTATGGCGGACTTTTTGTCAACCTTGTGCACGAGGGTACACCACCTCCCCCCCAAAAACAAACACACAACAACACCACCTCCCCCCCCCAAAAAAAAACACAAACACACTGAACAACACCACCTCCCCCCAAAAACAAACAACACCACCTCCCCCCAAAACAAACAAAACAACACCACCTCCCTCCAAAACAAACAACAACACCACCTCCCTCCCAAAACAAACAAACAACACCACCTCCCCCAAAAAACAACACCACCACCTCCCCTCAAAAACAAACAACACCACCACCTCCCCCCAAAAACAAACAACACCACCACCTCCCCCCAAAACAAAACACAACAACAACACCTCCCCCCAAAAACAACAACACCCCCCAAAAAAACAAAAAACAACAACACCACCACCACCACCCCAAAACAAACAAACAACACCACCACCTCCCCCCAAAAACAAACAACAGCAACACACACACACAAACTAACAAAAACAACAATAATAACACAGCAGCAACAACAACAGCAACACAGACACACCACACAACAGCAACAAAAATGCATCGCGGACTTTTTCGCCAACCTTATC
This sequence comes from Alviniconcha marisindica, assembly GCA_018857735.1. Lineage (NCBI taxonomy): Eukaryota > Metazoa > Mollusca > Gastropoda > Provannidae > Alviniconcha > Alviniconcha marisindica. Next base: position 248,440 of record JABMCL010002848.1, on the reverse strand, counting down.
CACGACGGTACACGAACCCCCCACCCCCTCCTCCCCCATCCCCAACTGCGTGGCAGACTTTTCCAGTGCACTGTTGGTCTCCATCCCCTGCCCCCCCCCCCCCCTCCTTCCTCCCCGCCAAACGGCGTGGCGGACTTTTTCGCGAACCTTCTGCATGACGGTGCACTGTTGGTCACCACCCCCCACCCCCCACCAACGACGTGGCGGCGGACTTTGTCGTGGATATTTAGTTGCATGGTAATCCCACCCCACCCCATCCCCCTCCACTCCACCCCCACCTGCCAAACTGCGTGGCGGACTTTTTCGCGAACCTTCTGCATGACCGTGCACTTGTGTCGGTTTCTCGCTAGGATGAGTCAGCAGTCCGCCATAAAGTCCGCCAGGATGGCACGCAGGCGCAGTCCGCGGCCGGTGCTGGTTGGCTGAGATCCGAGTCAGGGCTGCGCAGAAAAGTCCGCCTCGGCAAAGTAGTCCGTAGTCCGTGTGTTTCGTCACAAGAAAGCAGGCTATGTAAACTTGGATTGGTCGGCTTGAAGTGACATACGAAGGAAAAGTCGTGCCCGGGTCCAGCTGTGTGTGTGCAGAGAATCTGTATCATTTTCCGTCAAGTTAAACAGTACCGTGAGTTTGATCCGTTTTGTTTGCTTTGTGAGTAGTGACCACTGATTACATGGGATTGGCCATTCAGCGCGGCCAGTGTCAAAGCTGTTGTGACTGGCACCGGGCGGACCCCCCTCTTTCTTACCACGGTGCCCGAGAACAGGTTCATGGCACGGAGAACATTGTAGATTTGCATTGATTAAGCTCACACTTTTATGGTTAGACGAAGGAGGTTGCATTTTTAGGACAGAGTACTAATCCTTAGGCCAGACTCTTTGACCTCACTTCTCTTGAGGAAAGCAGACTGTGCGTGCCCCTCAGTACCCTCGTCCGTTAAAGTTATTCTCTCTCTCTCTCTCCTCCTCTCTCTCTCTCTCTCTCTCTCTCTCTCTCTCTCTCTCAGACAGATTTGTAAAAAAGCCGACCTGTGCTTAAATCTTCATCCTTGTGTAATAAATTACTCTCGCTCTCGCTCGCTCGCTCTCGCTCGCTCGCTCGCTCTCTCTTTTAGGCTGTACTTCGGTAGGGACTTCATTTTGTAGCCTTCCCTCATGGGCCAGGGCTGAGCTGGACGTAAACAGACATCGTCTATTCCGTTACCCTCCTAAATATTTCTTCTAATAATTATTAACTCTCTCTCTCTCTCTCTCTCTCTCTCTCTCTCTCTCTCTCTCTCTCTCTCTCTCTCTCTCTCTCAGTATCTCCCCCCCCTCCCCTTCCCCGCTCTCTTCCTCCGACACCGTATGACTTTAGTGGTTGACTGGACGCCAAAGAGTGAAACATCAGTATCTCTGTCCGAAAGAGAGAGAGAGAGAGGGGTTTTAGGCTTCCGACATGATGATGTGCTGAACACACTTCCTGCTCCTCTCTCGCTGAATCGGGCTGCCCCTGAACTAGTGGGAAACCATATGTATGCGTTTAAAAATGGCTACCCGTAACTGTGATTTGGGTAAAAAAGTTATCTTTTGATCCCAGAAATGCCACTTTCTAATCGCAAGCTTCTGCTGATTGCGTCTTTTGGGTTGAATTATACCACCCTCCGTTTTACATTATTCATAAATAAATTCACTACCGTGTTTGGCATTACATTTTCATCTTTCGGGGAGCGCAAAGAAAATGTGAATTATCAGCTATGTCTGCCCCCTGGACCCACAGTGGTGCTGGTCACTGACTGCCAGTGCTGCCCCCAGGACCCACAGTGGGGCTGGTCACTGACTGCCAGTGCTGCCCCCTGGATCCACAGTGGTGCTGGTCACTGACTGCCAGTGCTGCCCCCAGGACCCACAGTGGGGCTGGTCACTGACTGCCAGTGCTGCCCCCAGGACCCACAGTGGGGCTGGTCACTGACTGCCAGTGCTGCCCCCTGGATCCACAGTGGTGCTGGTCACTGACTGCCAGTGCTGCCCCCTGGATCCACAGTGGTGCTGGTCACTGACTGCCAGTGCTGCCCCCTGGATCCACAGTGGTGCTGGTCACTGACTGCCAGTGCTGCCCCCTGGACCCTCAATGGGTGCTGGCCCTTGCTGCCAGTGCTGCCCCCTGGATCCACAGTGGTGCTGGCCCTTGACAGCTAGTGCTGCCCCCTGGACCCATAATGGTGCTGGTCACTGACTGCCAGTGCTGCCCCCTGGACCCTCAATGGGTGCTGGCCCTTGCTGCTAGTGCTGCCCCCTGGACCCATAATGGTGCTGGTCACTGACTGCCAGTGCTGCCCCCTGGACCCTCAATGGGTGCTGGCCCTTGCTGCCAGTGCTGCCACCCTGGATCTACAGTGGTACTGGCCCTTGCTGTCAGTGCTGCCCCCTGGACCCACAATGGGTGCTGGCCCTTGCTGCCAGTGCTGCCCCCTGGACCCACAGTGGTGCTGGCCCTTGACAGCTGGTGCTGCCCCCAGGACCTATAATCAGGGTTCCCATTAACGCACAAATGTGCATCCCTTACGCACTAGAACTGAAAAGGACGCACTAAACTTAAGCCTACAGGGTCCCACAGGATGCACTAAAAAGTTCCAGGTTATGGGGATTTTTAAAGTCCAGACCTCCTGTTCCCAACTGGACAGAAATGGGTCCTGTGAACTATTTGTACATCTTCTGTCTCAAAACCAACAGCTACCTTACTCTGTCGTTGCTACTGACACGAACACAGTCATTCTCCCAAACTTCATGAGGTACTGGTACACATGACTACGCAGGTTATTTCAACATCAGTGCTCAGACGCAACTACACCAGCACACACCTAACATCAAGATATCAAACAATGCATGTCACTGCTTTATATTGTGAGACATTTTGGTCTTCTTCTTCTAAAACAACCATGCAAAGAAACTGAGGATTAAATAGAGATCTGTGTACATGCTGTCAATGTGAAGGCTTCCAACATGACAATAATTTGTTGTGAATTTTCAACTGTCAAAAAAAACAAAAAAAACATCAATGGAGTTTCTACAATAAAAAATTTCAAAGTGGCACCATAGTAATCAAGGGGAGCAACTTACATTTTGAGTGATGTTAAGACAATGTGCACCATTAATTACATAATCAGCCATAGCTTTTTGTAGTATCCTGTTTTCCATTTGCAGTTTGCAAAGATGAGAGCTTTCTCCCTTCATTCTCTCTTTGGTTTTGATCTGTATCACAGATTCAGAGGGTTACTCTAACTTGTTTCACTTTCAGACAAATATTTATAATGGACTTGTGTTTGAAAAGGCCACACATTTTGCTTTCTTACCCTGCTACTTAAAAATCCTTTTCATACTGACTGATGGATGCTGTTAAAACACATCTACAGAGTTGGCAGGGCTGCAGGGCTGCCAACCACCAGAGTACTACCGACATGGAGAACTACGAGGATAGGCCTTTGAGTAAACCTATTACTGCTATAATGAGCCAGCATACCTGAAAATGTACAACTAAAAGAGACATTATCTGACAGAATTGAACCCAGAACTGAGCTGTAGCAAGGACAAAGGGCATCATATACAAAGCAGAATAATTCTGCACAGCTGCCATTTCGTATTAGACTTGACCCTTTAAAAGTGCCCAGGGACCCTCTAATTCTAAAGGTTGTAGATGGGAGTCCCAGGGACCTCCTTAAAATACTCACTAATGGGAGCCCTGATAATGATGCTGGCCCTTGACTGCCAGTGCTCTCCCATGAGCCCACAATGGGTGCTGGTCATTGACTGCCAGTGCTGCCCCCCCGGATCTACAGTGGGGTGCTGGCCCTTGACTGCCAGTGCTGCCCACTGGACCCACAATGGGTGCTGGTCCTTGACTGCCAGTGCTGCCCACAGGACCCACAATGGGTGCTGGAGCTTGACTGCCAGTGCTGCCCCCTGGACCCACAATGGTGCTTGCCACTGACTGCTAGTGCTGCCCCCTCGACCCAAAGTGGTGCTGGTCACTGACTGCTAGTGCTGCCCCCTGGATCCACAGTGGTGCTGGTCACTGACTGCCATTGCTGCCCCTGGACCCTCAATGGGCGCTGGCCCTTGCTGCCAGTGCTGTGCCCTGGATCCACAGTGGTACTGGCCCTTGCTGTCAGTTCTGTCCCCTGGACCCACAGTGGTGCTGGTCAGTGCTTCCCCCTGGACCCTCAATGGGTGCTGGCCCTTGCTGCTAGTGCTGCCCCCTGAATCCACAGTGGTGCTGGTCAATGACTGCTAGTGCTGCCCCCTGGACCCTGAATGGGTGCTGGCCCTTGTTGCCAGTGCTGCCCCCTGGATCTACAGTGGTACTGGCCTTTGCTGTCAGTTTTGACCCCTGGACCCACAGTGGTGCTGGCCCTTGCTGCCAGTGCTGCCCTCCTGGACCCACAATGGTGCTGGTCACTGCCAGTGCTGCCCCCTGGACCCACAATGGGTGCTGGCCCTTGACTGCCAATGCTGCCCCCTGGACCCACCATGGGTGCTGGTCACTGACTGCCAGTGCTGTTGATTTGCATGGATGTATAAACACAGTTTTGTTGTTGTTTTTGGGTTAATAGGCTTGTATCAGCTTGTACGGGGCTTGCAAGAAGGGGCCCTGTGTTCCAAATGTACATCGTCAGGTAAAGCGTAACTCACCAACTTAGCTGTTAAATCCCAATCTACTGCAATTAGACTCTCTTTTTTTTTTACAGACACTCCCTGTTCAATTCAGTCCACACACCTGGCTGATTGTTACCTTGAATTTTCTAGTAATGCACTGTCCACAGAGCTTCCAGAATGCGAGAATTGGAGAAAAAACAATCAGACATGCCAAGCTGGTATCTTTGTACAGATCTGTTGCTAGAGCTGTTGAAGGAAAACAGTTGTGTGTAATCTGTGATTGGCGTACGTGCTATGAAGCAGGTCTGTAATGACTGCAGATTGGTTTTGTGTAACCAGAGACTATTTAGGGAACCACAACTATTCAGTATGGTCATGGATGATTCTTGGGCTGTTGTGTGATTGATGGGAGTACTGTCGTTGCATGCTGATGGTACAGAGTCCCCAGTGCTTCACACCTGTATACATACAGCGTCATCTGTGGTTTCTCCTGCGTAGCAGCGATCGAGAAGAGGAAGTGGTTAGTCCTGACCTCCGTCCTGAGATGTCCCTGTGTTTGACTGAATATTAAGTAAAATCCAGTAAAATCCAGTATTGACTCCTCCCTCCCCCTCTCCCCCACCCCCTTTTCTGTCTCTTGTCCGTCTTGTAGTCTATGTCTCAGTGTTGCAGCATACGTTCTGTCATGTGTGTGTGAGTGTGGGTATATGTGTGTGTGTACGTGTGTGGGAGCATGGTGTGTCGTGACTTGCAGGTTTAGTCATGCTGTGTGTTGCGTAAGACGTAGGACTTGTATTGAGAATGCCCGCAATGCCCTGTGCATACACGTATCATACTTGCAGGCTTCCCCAGCATGCTTTGGTTAGCAGAATCTGAAAAACCCGTTGTTAACATGGCGTTACTGAAATGTCAGTGGACAAGCGAAGTACAGTCATGTCAGATGTAATGAGACCTAATTCATAATTGCCTTGCTTTTTTTTCCCTCTCTCTCCTCAAGTGTGTAGGCAGGGACCATGCGCTTTGGCCGCAACATGTCTGAGGTAGGACTGTGAGCTGTGCTGGGATGGTGTGCTATGAATGGCATTATTTCAGCATGACAAATATTCTATTTTGGGGGGTCCTTTTGTATATTTTATCAACACACAAGAGAGTTGATTAGCCCATTGAAAATGTCACATGATATGAACGCAATAAATGAACACAACAACAAAGACCTGAGTCATCTATGATAACTCTGACCAGGCGTGCAGTTACAAGTAAATACATCCTTACTGAGCCTCATTCCGATTCAGAGGATGTAGCTCTGGTAGAGCTACCTTGCATTTTTTTTAAATAATGTTTTACTCGCATGCCTGGTGGGAGTTACCAGGGGTGACTTGGGTCTTACTGTTTTGCTCATGTGACATCTTTTGAGAGGTAATTAACTCCCTTGTTTGTTGATTCTGTACAGGTGCTCTGGACCTCTCTTTTTTCAGATTCTTTTTTTGGTCTTTTTGGTCATACCTATTGTTCTTGTTAGTCAAGATTATTGATGTGCTTATGTAGGCTTGTGAACTTTACATGTGACGTGACTGTTGTGTGCGTTTGGCTTCTGATTGTTTTGGGTTGTGTGGAAGGCATGGCATGGCACAGCTTTTTAGATGATCAATGCACAGACTGTTTACTTGCAGCACTGCATGAGAGTGTATCACTTACAGGGTCGTGTGTGTGGCTGGTGGCAGTTCTTTGTCCTGCTTCAGTCTCTTTTTTGTCTGTTTTTCTCTCTAACTGCCCCCCCCCCCTCCCCCCCCACTCCCCCAACACACACAAACACATGCATGCACACAGACAGACACACACACACACACACACACCACACACACACACACACACACACACACAGACGCACACACGCACACATACACACACATGCATGCATGCACACATGCATGCTTGCTTGTATGCACACGCACGCACACACACACACACACACACACACACATATGCTTGCATGCATGCATGCTTGTATGCACATGCACACACACACACACATGCACACTTCTCCTTATCTCAGCCCCACCTTCTTTCTCTCACTTTAAAGTTTTTTGTTTTTTGTTTGTTTGTTTTTAATTCTCTGCACAGAATTTTCTCATTGATAGTATTTCTCTTGCAATTGCATGATGTATACATTTATTCTGTGCTTAGGTAGTCTGGTTTCATTTCCTCTCATATTATTTCCCTTGCATGATAGATAAAGTTTATTCGCCATTCAGTTAGTCTGGTTTCATTTCATCTCTTTGTCTCTTTTGTAGTTGGTGTAGTTATTTGTTGTTGTTTCTTTTCTTTTTGTGCATAGTCTTTTGTTTCTGTTAGCCGTTGTCCCAGTTTGTGCAAAAATATGAACACGTTCAATTTTTGCATTGTTTCTATTTGCAGTCTGTTTCAAGAACATGCTGAAAAACTCTCAGCATCCATGCCTAAGTTTTCATCCATGTACATGTATAAAAGTCAGTTATCCCTGCCCCTCACTTCCTGTGTATGCATGCAAGAGAGAGAGAGAGAGGGCGCAAGCAAGAAATAAAGGGAGATAACTGGCGATTACTTGCTCTGTCTATAATTATATGTATGCTTCTTGCCCCTGGGTTTTGGTGTCACAGTGCATTGTTTTTGTTTCTTTTGCCCCCGAACGCACGTACTTGAGCACAACCTGCACCTCATGGAAATGGTTCAGAGCATGCTCACTGGCTGTTGATTTGGCTGTATTGTAAGGTGCATGTTTGTAATATATATATGCAGATTTATTACAGCAGTGCATGTTGCGGTAATTTATTCCCTGTAGTTGATTTGTGTAGCAATGACATTGCTGCTTAACAGTAACATTAATGGGAGCTTGGACCGTGTGTTTGTGTGGAACAAAATTTGAAAAATGATAAGTATGGGCTGTTGATGCTTGTTGTGATGCTGATGGTGATGTAGAAAATGATGATGAGATTCAATGATCATTCAGGATACTCGCTCTTTATTATGGATGGCATTTATGTAGTCAGTTAGTCTGATAATCGATATGGTTGATGGAGGATATTTTATTTGGTAACTGATAAATATCCATGAGGGATATCTGATGATAGATTTATTATTGTTATTAATAATATTAATGTTGTGAGATTTTTTGTTATTGACTCTTTTGGCTTGGTTGTGTTTGCTTTTGACTAGTGTGTCCAGAAATGTGGGTCAGCTTTTTGCTGGTGATTTGGTGACATGTTTGGAACTGGTAGAGACAAGTTTTTAAATACATGTATGATTCATCGTCAGGTGTCTGCGTGTTTGAGGGATGATGCAACCAAATTCTATTTTTTTAACTATTGCTGTGCAGGGGATATTTGCTGTGATGACTGGATTGACAGGGGACAGTTGCTGTGGTGACTTGATTGACAGGGGACAGTTGCTTTGGTGACTGATATGATACTGGATTGATGGGGACAGTTGCTGTGGTAACTGGATTGATGGGGACAGTTGCTATGGTAACTGATATGATACTGGCTTATAGGGGAACAATTACTGCGGTGACTGGTATGATACTGGGTTGATGGGGACATTTGCTTTGGTGACTAGTATGATACTGGATTGAAAGGGAACAATTACTGCGGTGACTGGTATGATAGTGGCTTAACAGGGGACAGTTGCGTGGTGACTGGTTGATGGGGACATTTGCTGTGATGACTGGATTGATGGGGACATTTGCTGTGGTGATTGGTATGATACTGGATTGACGGGAGACAGTTGCTGTGGTGACTGATATGATACTGGATCGATGGGGACAGATGATGTGGTGACTGATGTGATAGCTGACTGATATGATACTGGATTGACGTGGACAGTTGCTGTGGTGACTGGATTGATGGGGACAGTTGCTGTGGTGACTGGATTGATGGGGGCAGTTGCTGTGGTGGGTGATGTGATAGCTGACTGATATGATACTGGATTGACGGGGACAGTTGCTGTGGTGGGTTATGTGCTAGCTGACTGATATGATACTGGATTGATGGGGGCAGTTGCTGTGGTGGGATTATGTGCTAGCTGACTGATATGAAACTGGATTGACGGGGACAGTTGCTGTGGTGACTGGATTGACGGGGACAGTTGCTGTGGTGACTGATGTGATAGCTGACTGATAAGATACTGAATTGATGGGGACAGTTGCTGTGATGACTGGATTGGCGGGGACAGTTGCTCTGATGACTGGATTGGCGGGGACAGTTGCTCTGATGACTGGATTGACGGGGACAGTTGCTTCTGATGACTGGATTGGCGGGGACAGTTGCTCTGATGACTGGATTGGCGGGGACAGTTGCTCTGATGACTGGATTGACGGGGACAGTTGCTCTGATGACAGGATTGGTGGGGACAGTTGCTCTGATGACTGGATTGACGGGGACAGTTGCTCTGATGACTGGATTGGCGGGGACAGTTGCTCTGATGACTGGATTGGTGGGGACAGTTGCTCTGATGACAGGATTGGCGGGGACAGTTGCTCTGATGACTGGATTGGTGGGGACAGTTGCTGTGGTGACAGGATTGGTGGGGACAGTTGCTCTGATGACTGGATTGGTGGGGACAGTTGCTGTGGTGACTGGTATGATACTGGGTTGACAGGGACAGTTGCTGTGGTGACTGGTATGATACTAGGTTGACATGGACAGTTGCTGTGGTGACTGGTATGATACTGGGTTGACAGGGACAGTTGCTGTGGTGACTGGTATGATACTGGGTTGACAGGGACAGTTGCTGTGGTGACTGTTGCCGACCATTGACGGACCTTGTTCTGCGTGCGGAAGACTACAAGGTCAGCGGTCACTGTGTGTGTGTGTGTGTGCAGTACCAGGACGAGATGGAGAGGGAGGTGGTGCTTCGTCTGGGTCAGCTGACCAGTGATGACCAGGCGCCGACCATTCACAACGCCCTGACCACCCACGAAGGTGTTGTGTCCGTCAAGGTAATTGTGTGTGTGTGTGTGTGTGTTGAGGGGGGCATGTGTATATTCACAGCGTAAGTATGAGTTAACATAGTAAAATGTGATGTTTTCATCGACCTCACCGATGACAGTAAGATCTTGTGGCAAACTGAAAAGGTGGGGGGGGGGGGGGGGGTAAGTAATAAATTCCATAAGGGAGTGCTGTTCTCCACAGAACCTCGCTGTGTTCTGTGTAAAATCACAGGCGTGTGATCGACGTCAGGCAGGCAGACCGTGATTAGGCTTTGCGGGACTTCAGCGTATCATTTTTCGCAGCTGCATGTCACGTTGCCCAACCCTAGGCCGCAAATAAAGGCTTTGCTTTTGTTGCTGCATTAGCACACTTTGTTGACACCGCCAGTCACATCGATAACAACTGGCGAACGTGACGGGGTGTGTGCATGGTACGCACAGCGCTGGTCTGCAAAGATACGGTGCGTTATGCAGGTGCCCGTCTTCCTTTCTTTGGACCACAGGCGCTGCGCGCTGTTCCGTTTGACAAACTCGTAGCCCTCAAGGGTTGAACTGGATAGTCCAAGCTGGGAAGAAGATGGTACAGTTGTCACTGAAAGTGTGGAAGTGATTTAGTTCTTAGCGTCCAGTCAGCCACGTAGGTGGTAATGCTTTAACAGGGCGGGTGACAACACTTTAACACGCGGGTGACAACACTTTAACAGGGCGGGTGACTACCCTTTAACAGGGTGGATGACACTTTAACACGCGGGTGACAACACTTTAATAGGGCGGGTGACAAAACCTTAGCAGGGTCGGTGACAACACTTTAACACGCGGGTGACAACACTTTAACAGGGCGAGTGACAACACTTTAACAGGGCGGGTGACAGCGCTTAACAGGGTGGGTGACAAAACCTTAGCAGGAAGGGTGACAACACTTTGACAGGGTGGGTAACACTTTAGCAGGGTGGGTGACAACACTTTAACAGGGCGGGTAACAACACTTTAACAGAGCGGGTGACAACACTTTAACACGCGGGTGACAACACTTAACTTTAACACGCGGGTGACAACACTTAACTTTAACACGCGGGTGACAACGCTTTAACAGGGAGGGTTACAACACTTTAACGGGGCGGGTGATAACACTTAACGGGGCGGGTGATGACACTTTAACGGGGCTGGTGATAACACCTTAGCAGGGCGGGTGACAACACTTAACGGGGCGGGTGATAACACCTTAGCAGGGCGGGTGACAGCACTTAACGGGGCGGGTGATAACACCTTAGCAGGGCGGGTGACAACACTTAACGGGGCGGGTGACAACACTTAACAGGGCGGGTGATAACACTTGAACAGGACGAACTGTCGTTGCAAAAGATGACCAGTTTGTGTCACTGAGGCGCCTGTGCAGATCGTATCACAGCCACCCGGTACACAGTTTCGGAATGTGTGCAAATGTTACCGCTATGTTGAGAGGTGTTCTTTTTATCCGCTGACTGATACGTGCACCACTGCCACCAAGTCTCGAGCACAACTGGGTTCACCGTCTGAGACGCGGCCCTAGGAATAGTAGTAGTAGCTAGGCTATGGATCTAAAGGTCGCTTCTTTTTTTACACCAACCACGTCTCGTCTCGTGTTTGACCTAGATTTCACAAGTGGTTCACTGAAAATGGGACAAGATTGTTTTGAAACTAGGCAGTGTCTTAAGTAATCAAGTATGTTGTTGTTCCAACGTTTTCGTTCGATTGTGGTTTATTTTTTACAGCAAATGTTCCGACCCCGACCCCTCCTCCCCCCCGCCTCCCACCCCCACCCACCACCCACCAACCCCACCCCCGACACACACGGTCCAACCCCCTCTGAACTGAAGTACCGTAAGGTGTTTGAGCCATTAGGCTGTGGCAGAAAGCGGGTCACGATGTCGAACAACTAGATAATACAATACCTAGTACGCGTACCATGGGCTCGCCAAACTTACTTAATAACTGGTATTGGGCCTCAGTATCCTCCCTGCTTCGTAAACCGTACTATGTCCTGTTTTTGTGTATGCCTGTATGACTATCTGTCCATTCATCTGTCCGTGTGCCTGCCCCCTTCCTCCGTTTTATTCTTCCAATCTGGTTGTTTCCTCCCTGTTTCTGTCTGCCCGTCCGTTCGTCTCTTTTTTAGTCTGCCTGTCTGGTTGTCTCCCCTCTTGTCTGTGTGCCTCAGTAGCTTTGCTTAGCATGGACTAGTTATCAGACAGGTTTTGACTGAAGCTAAACTACAGTCCTGGTATAATACAACTTTCAAGTTCGAGTTCTTTCTTTGTCTGTCTGTCCCTCCCTCTCTTTCATTCTTCTCTCTCAGCCTGCCTGTCGCTTCTCTTTTTCAGTCCGTCTTTCGCTCTGTGCTTGCCTGCCTCTGCCTGGCTATCTTCTCTCCCCCCCCCCCCCCGCCCCCCCCCCCGCCCCCCACACGCACACTTGCTCCGGCCCTACCTGTAAGTGATCGCGTCAGACTGAGCGTGACGTAAAGCCATTGTTTGACGCCAAGGACGGACGTAAGCGAAGGTACCGTTCGGCTAGGTTTGTGTTAGCACACCTGCGTTTTAGCCGCCTTTGAAAATGTTTTACCATTTAATCCCAAAGTACAGTTTAGGATGGTTTTGTTCCCGGCGAGCATGAAATCGCGCAAAAAAGAAAAACAAAAAAGAACATCTGGCACCGTCACATTGACGTACATTTTCTTGCGCATTCCCATCGCGATTGAATTCTTTTGTCCCGGTCCGATTGTTTTTGGATGGGAGGTATCGATTTCTTCCTTGGTTTTACTATCAGTTAGCTTTGTTTATTGATCTACACAAATACAGTTTTGTTTCTTCCTCGGTGTCACCCACCGTTGTTGATTGATTGGTTGACTGGGTGGTCGATGGATTGATGGGTTGATTTTACTGATGGGAGCAGACACAGCTTATTACCAAGGGAGACAAAGAACAGCTCATTTCGTTTTTATCTTTCGTTACCGGATCGACACAGGTGCAGCTTGCCTCGTATGCCCCACTAGCATGCCTTTCCTGTGGATGTTCGGAGCGCTCTCCGTGCTGGCAATCATCATCATCATCATCTTCATCATCATCATCATCACTATCTTGAACAGTCATCATCATCATCATCATCATCATCTTGGTCTCTTCGCCCTGATGTTAACCGTTGCGGTCGATTTGGTGCTAACGATCTAGAATCAATCGCCTGGTTAAATCTTCGGTCTCTCCTTCAGTTCTTTAAGCTGTTTGCTGATCGGAACATGATACAGTTTGGTCGTGTGATCGGCTTCAGCCCCCAGTTCTTCTCTGCTTGTTGGTTTAGCAGAGAGACCTCACAGTTTAACAGACAGGCCTTACAGTTTGACAAATCCATAGACCCTTCAGCTTGGTCCGGCTCAACTTCGATCTCATCATCGCTTCTGTTTTGGTTACTGACTGAAACAGAGTCCCCACCGTTTGATGTCTCCCGCGTGTGGGTCCTGATTAATTGCATAATTTTTATGTTCAGGCCTAGTAGTAGGATACAACTTTCCCGCTCTCGCTCTAGTGTTATGATGTACTGTAGTCGACACGAGGAAGCGCGAGCGACCAGTGTTTCGACACGTACGCTTCGACTGCGTAGCGGAGGTTGCCATTGCAGGAGAGACGTAAGTAGACTCCTCCCCACGGCGTGTGATAGACAGTCGTGTCTGTCATCAGCCTAGAGCCGGATGGGCCGTCAGCGTGACTTGTTTCAGGGGCGGGGTTAATAGGTGGTACGAAACGCAGGCGCACGAAGAGAAGCCAGTTGTTTAGCGAGGGAATCGGCTTATTTCGGCGTTCATATTGGTCCTGGTGCATTGTCTAGGACGGTGCTGGCTTGCAGGGAATGTTGTAGAAGTCTTGAAGTGGGGCCAGACACGTCTGGTTAATGTGCCCCATGGGACCTTGGGGATAAGACGACAGAGGGTATGGGGATGGGGTAACGCGTCAGAGGGGCTGAGACGTCAGAGAGTATGGGGATGGGGTAACGCGTCAGAGGGGCTAAGACGTCAGAGGGGCTGAGACGTCAGTGGGTATGGGGATGGGGGTAACACGTCATAGGGAAAAAACGTCAGTGGGTATGGGGATGGGGTAACACGTCATAGGGGATAAAACGTCAGAGGGGATGGGGATAACATGCCATAGGGGATAAAACGTCAGAGGGGCTAAGACGTCAATGGGGATGGGGGTAACACGTCAGAGGGATTAGGACGTCAGTGGGGATGGGGTATCACGTCAGAGGGATTACGACGTCAGTGGGGATGGGGTAACACGTCAGAGGGATTACGACGTCAGTGGGGATGGGGTAACACGTCAGAGGGATTAAGACATGGGTGGGGATGGGGGTAACACGGCATAGGGATTAAAACATCAGTCGGCATGGGGATGGGGGTAACACGGCAGAGGGGCTAAGACGTCAAAGGGTATGGGGATGGGGGTAACACTTCAGTTTAAATTTGCATACGGTGTCATATACTGCCGCCTTTGTTGGCTGTGTTCCAAGCTGGGACGATGAAGCATGCACAGTATAAAACGCCATAAAACTCTCTCTCTCTCTCTCTCTCTCTCTCTCTCTCTCTCTCTCTCTCTCTCTCTCTCTCTCTAAGTGTGTGTGTGTGTGTGTGAATTTTGTCAAGGGTTTCATTTGAGGCCGCGAAGTATTCTCTTTAAATTCGAAGAGTGTTATGGGAGAATATTCGCTCATTTATTTACTTGCAAACGTTTGAAGATACATTTTGTTTTGTAATTTTCACTTCATGTTTACCCTTTATTTATCATTTTCTGCCTGTCTCCGTTTCTTTGCGCCCCCCCCCCCCCCCCCACACACACACACAAGTAAGCGAGGCAAGAAGCAGAACACAGCGTTCACAATATCTCAAGTCTGCCCTGGGGGGACGTATGATTTAATCGTCAGATCGGCAAGTGATGCATCAGGCGGCGGCTACAGAATCCTCGCTCGCGATGACACTTTAGTGGTGCATCCAAAATCCTGTTTTACGTGGCTGCTGTTGGCCATCTTTTCCATGCGCATTTCACTGCATCGAGGAGCGCAGCAGCGGCGCTGGACAAAGTGCATGAGGATGATGCTGATGATGTAGAGCTTCATGTCCTCGGATGTCGGTTGACGCATTAGGGACCAACTGTGACCAGTGCGTAACCGTGGTTCAGTGTTGCTTTACGTCCACAGAAACCGTAAGGCTCATTACGACGGACAGCCCAGGACGGCCACCTCGACTTTCACACACAGCTCCTGAATGAGGCGGACAGCCTCCCGGTCTTGACCGGCTGTCAGTCGTGGGAATGTCGTGTGACCGAGGCTGTGGGACACACGAACATGATTGGTTCCGGGTGAAACTGGTGCTCCGTGTCAATGGAGCCTGTCAGGCGCCTGTGTGTGCGTGTGTGTGTGTGTGTGTGTGTGTGTGGTGACGTTAGCAGGACAGCAGGCCCTTTCCGAGGACATTAGGCCCCACTTGATCGGCAGCAGGCCCAGACACTGGTTATAATAAGGTCCGGGCGAAGGCAGCCGAGGTTAGTTTGGCTGCTGCACTGGCCGGTGGTGTGTGTGTGTGCGTGTGTGTGCGAGCCTAGCGTGGGAGATCGCATCGCACCAGCGTATGACATCGCCATCAGACAGAGCTTGACATCGCCATCAGACAGAGCTTGACATCGCCATCAGACAGAGCGTGACATCGCCATCAGACAGTGCGGGTGTGATTGGGCCACAGGCATGGAATAATAGGTGTCTATGTTTGCGTGATTCGGCCTGTAACATCAGTGCGGAGACAGGTGTGCTCGTGGAAGCAGTTTGGTCTTGGCGTGGACTTCACTTCTGTGGAAACAGCTTTGCTCTTGGCGTGTAGGATTTCAACACTTATATGAAAAAAGCTTTGCTGTGTGTAGGATTTCAATACTTATATGGAAAAAGCTTTGCTGCATGTAGGATTTCAATACTTACATGGAAACAGCTTTGCTCTGTGTAGGATTTTATACTCATATGGAAACAGGTTTGCTCTGTGTAAGATTTCAGTACTCATATGGAAACAGCCTTGCTCTTGGCTTGTGGGATTTCAACACTTACATGGAAACAGCTTTGCTCTGTACTTTCAATACTTATATGAACAGCTTTGCTCTGTGTAGGATTTCAATACTTATATGGAAACAGCTTTGCTCTGTGTAGGATTTTAATATTCATATGGATACAGCTTTGCTCTGTGTAGGATTTTAATACTTCTATGGAAACAGCTTTGTTTTGTGTAAAATTTCAACACTTATATGGAAACAGCTTTGCTCTGTGTAGGATTTCAATACTTATATGGAAACAGCTTTGCTTGGTGTAGGATTTCAATACTTATATGGAAACAGCTTTGCTCTGTGTAGGATTTTAATACTCATATGGAAACAGCTTTGCTCTGTGTAGGATTTTAATACTTATATGGAAACAGCTTTGCTTTGTGTAAAATTTCAACACTTGTATGGAAACAGCTTTGCTCTGTGTAGGATTTCAATACTTATATGGAAACAGCTTTGCTCTGTGTAGGATTTCAACTGAATATTTGTGTGGAAACAGCTTTGTTCTTGGCGTGTAGGATTTCAACACTTACATGGAAACAGCTTTGTTCTTGGCGTATAGGAGTTCAATCAGTACGTTGTTGGTGGAAACAGCTTCATTCATGGCGTGTAGGATTTAAATCAATACCGTTAGATGGAAACAGCTTTGACATTGGCGTGTAGGAATTCAAGTTATTCAACTCTTCCGCACTTGGCGTACAGATTTCAACAAATATACAGAACAGCTTTTATTGGCGTGCAGGATTTCAAAATAGAACACCTGCAGTGGAACAGCTTTGCTCTTGGCCTGTAGCTTTGTCATATTTCTGTTCAAACAGCGCTGCTCCTTGGCATTGGGTTTTCAGCCCTCGCATTGAAAGTGTAGCTCTTTGGGTTTTCAGTACTCCCATGCAAACAGCGTTGTTTCTGGCATAGTGTTTAAGTTTCAGCACGCCCATAGAAACGGGCAAAACTGGCACTCCCACGGACATGTGTGTGCTTCTAGAATAGGGTCGGATTCAGCACTTCCGTGGCAGATGCTGTCGTGGATGTATCCATGGTCTGAACGTATGGGAACCGCAACGCTTCATCAGAAACAGTTGTGCAATATTCCCTGGGAGAGAACTCGAACTCGAAAACTTTATTTTACAAGGATTGTATTTTAGGTTCAGTCAAAAACCTATCTAACAGCTAGTCCTTGAGAGAGAGAGAGAGAGAGAGAGAGAGAGAGAGAGAGAACTCGAACTCGAAAACTTTAATATTCAAGGATAGTAGCGTTAGCCGGTCCTTGCTATAACTACAAACACAAATTAACACGACAATACCACGAACAAATATTATAAGCACGATTAAGCAATTGATTAATGCAGTTTCATAGTTCCTACAAATGTGCAGAAACATCAGAATTTCTTTCATGGGCATACGTGTATACAACACTCCATTTTTTAGGCAAACATGTGATTCAAACAAATCCGTCCAAACTGGACGAAAGGTTATTCTCAGACATACGTGCAGATTACGTTTGAAACAAGGAAGAGAAATACATTATTTTATATTTTGAGGCAGGGAGTTCCAGAGGGACGCTCCAGCGAAGGATATGCTAGTTTTAAATAAGTCAAGCCTTGGCCTTGGCACATAGAGGTTATTCATGGAGTTGGTGTAGTGGGACTGGTGACTAATAGAGTTGTGCTAGGTAATTTGGGGAATTATTATTGAGAACTTTATGCATAAATATTCCTTTATTGTAAGCGAGCTGTTGTGGTAGGTTTAAAATTCCAAGTGCACTCACCTTTTGCTCTGTAGAAAGGGAAGGATTAATTTGCCTGCCCTTCGATGTAGGGAGTTCATTTAAATTTTTTTTTTTTTTAATGCACCTCGCCACCACAGAGAGAGAGAGAGAGAGAGAAATTTGTTTTTATCGTGGGGACTTCGATTAACACTCAAGTGCAAAGTTAAATATTTCTGTACACTCAAGTAGAAAGTTAAGTATTTGTGTACACTTAGGTGCAAAGTTAAATATTTCTGTACACTCAAGCGCAGAGTTAAGTATTTTGTGTACAACTCAAGTGGAAAGTTAAATATTTCTCATTTCTGTCGTTGTTTTGACATTACCAGCTGAAGTGCCGCAGCCGGAAAGCACAGCCTGATTTTCCGGTGGTGACGATGCCTCTCGGCCACTCAGTGTCTGACACACACGGACGTGTATTTGAGAGAGTCTAGGCCAGTGTGTTGCACTGCACCCCTGTAGTGTTCCTTCACTGCTAGTCTTCCTTACGGTGTGAGTCGTGTGCCGAACCAACCAACACGTCCGAAGTCCTGCTGGCTGAGACCGGGCAAGGGGCGGGTTGTGTCACAGGGTGTCTTTAGGAGACGCCAGTGTCCTGTGTGTGTGTGTGTGTGTGTGGGGGGGGGGGGGGTGGGTGTGTGTGTGAATGAGAGTGGTGTGTGTGTGTGTGTGTGTGTGTGTGTGTGTGTGTGAGAGAGAGAGAGAGAGAGAGAGAGAGAGAGAGAGAGAGAGAGAGAGAGAATTCGAACTCGAAAACTTTAATACTCAAGGACAGTAGCGTTAGGTCCATCTGGACCTATCTAACAGCCAGTCCTTGCTATGCTACAAACACAAATTAACACAATACCACATGTACAAACAAATATTATAAGAGAGAGAGAGAGGGGGGGGGGGGGGATGCGGATACGGATGATTTATTCATTTAGGCCATTACCCCTCACGAAGGTGCGTAGGTGGATGACCTACCACCTCACAGTACATACTATAATTATGCCTGTGAGCAAGAAAACCAACAAACTAACGACGATGTACTTGACTAGGTACTGACAATGACAGTGTGCTTTAATTATGAAATTGAAATGGTACGCAACTTAAAGGCTTTGTATAAATACACTGACAGATTTCTCACTAGAGAGAGAGAGAGAGTATGTGTGTGTGTGTGTGTGTGTGTGTGTGTGTGTGGAGAGAAGAGAGAGAGAGAGAGAGAGAGAGAGAGAGAGAGAGAGAGAGGAGAGAGAGAATGTGTGTGTGTGTGTGTGTGTGTAGAGAGAGAGAGAGAGAAGAGAGAGAGAGAGAGAGAGAGAAGAGAGAGAGAGAGGAGAGAGAGAGAGAGAGAGAGTGAGTGTGTGTGAGGAGAGAGAGAGAGAGAGAGAGGAGGTGTGTGTGTGTGTGTGTGTGTGTGGAGAGAGAGAGAGAGAGAGAGAGGAGGAGAGAGAGGAGAGAGAGAGAGAGAGAGAGAGAGAAGTTGTGTGTGTGTGTGTGTGAGAGAGAGAGAGAGAGAGAGAGAGAGAGAGAGAGAGAGAGAGAGAGAATGTGTGTGTGTGTGTGTGTGAGAGAGAGAGAGAGAGAGAGAGAGAGAGTGTGTGTGTCCCCAAGACTGACGTTTTCGAGTAGCACAAAGTACACATTTTACAAATGATCTGTTCTCGATTTCCGGCTCCAGGCACGATCTGTTGTAGGTGTTCAAAAGAGTTTTGTGTTGTAGATTTCTCCTCCTCTCGGCCTGCGCTGACCCCGTGCAATTGACAGGACGGTCAAAGCCAGTCAACCGACTTCTTGATTTAGAGGCAGCGAAAACGGATGATTAGTTCTGAAGGTCCAGCATCAGGGCATGGAAGTCGGAACCAAAGACAGGAACAGTTCAATGGAGAGAAAAGAGAGTAAACTCCAGCAGTGGATGAAAGAATGTCATTGAAGGCACGGCTTTTGGGTGTTTGTCCTTCTTTCTTGCTTGAAATATTTGAGCTGTCACACTTCAGGGACTACCTCCGGGTCTATTTAAATGATACAGCGTGCAGTGTTTCATTAGATAATATAGCGTGCCGACTGACGAGGTGTAGCGGACCCCAGGAATTCCGGGTTACATAAAACTGTAACTGCGCACTCATACCGGGCCCCTGTACAGTGGTAGAAGTCAGTGCGTAAGAGCAGGAGACATTTCAGGTTTTGTGGTTTTCCACAGTTTGTACATCCCTCTCTTCCATTTCTCCCTTCCCCCCCAGCACACACACACACACGTCCTGTCCTGGGTGGAAAACCCCACCGAAATGAAGGGGGGGAGAGGGAGGAGAGAGAGAGAGAGAGAGAGAGAGAGAGAGAGAGAGAGAGAGAGAGAGAGAGAGAAGAGAGAGAGAGAGAGAGAGAGGAAGGAGAGAGAGAGAGAGGAGAGGGGGAGAGAGAGGGGGAGAGAGAGAGAGGAGGAGGGAAGAGGAGAGAGAGGAGAGAGAGGAGAGGGGGGGAGAGAAGGGGGAGAGAGAGGGGGAGGGAGAGAGAGAGGGGGAGGAGAGGGGAGAGAAAGGGGGAAGAGAGAAGGGAGAGAGGGGAGGGGGAGAGAGAAAGGGGGGGGAGGAGAGAGAGAGAGAGAGAGATGTCCTACTCAACTTACTGCCCCATGTTCAATGCAGACTGATTGTGGTGGCAGAAGTGTGGCGTTATTATAGGTATTATTGGCCGCGTCTCTCGCCAATACCCGGAGTTCAACACCTGAGACGGAGGCCCACTGCTCCTTACTAGTTTGCTGCTCGTCAGCTCAGTGCCAAGGTTCAGCGCTGTTTAAAAAAAAAAAAAAAAAAGGGGGGGGGGGGGGGGGGGGGCGAAGGGAAGGTCACTGACCTTTGTCGCCTTTTTGTTGGCCGTGGCTAGATCTGCAAATTCACATTGTATTAAAAATAAAACTGCTTCCTTTTTTGTGAGTGCTGCAATGCCAAGGTCTTTACCTCCAGTTACCTTTAACTTGTAATATTAATAGTTTCGTGCCGGTGCACCCAGCATGCAGAACGTGAACTGTATTTGTGAGTGCTGCAATGCCAAGGTCTTTACCTCCAGTTACCTTTAACTTGTAATAGTTTCGTGCCGATGCACCCAGCATGCAGAACATGAACCGTATTTCCTCTGGCCACACCAGATATTGGACACTGCCCCTGTTAGGCCAAGCTTGGGTCTGCGGAGGAATTGTACACGCCCAGTGGTGTTTATACACGTATCGTATTTGATGCATAGGTGTGCAATTGGAGCAGACCCTATATAAGTTCCGTCCCCGTCCCATTCCCATGGACTGGCTGTGATCTGGTGGTTGGTTCAACGACTGGCTGTAGGAAAGAGTGCGCGCGCACCGTTACTGCGGTACTCAGCAGGTCTTGGCCTGGTTTTCGGTCGCTAGTGTGCGGCAGGGGACGAGACGAACAACGGTATTTTTGTTGGTGTTTTTTCAAGAGGTAAGGTAAACGTGTGTCCTTCAAAACTGTATTGTCTGGGTGTTACAGGTACGTAAGCAGTAAAAAAAATAATTGAGGGGCGGACTGAAAGTTGTGGTTTGACTGTTGCCTTTACGTCGTCAGAGCAAAGGGAACAGTTGAGTAGCCGCTGATCTAAAAATACTTCCTTCTGCATGAGACACAAGGAGTCACCCAAGCTTGTGGACGCATACTTTGTTGAAGATGTAAAAATCTTGTGAGAATCAGAGACTGTTAATTTTGTGCACCGAACAAAATGGCATCCCAGAGATCCAAGAAAGGATTCCACCGCTTGCCGGTATGTATTTTTCTGAAATACTTTACGGATTGGTCATTTTAGTGAGTGTGGTGGTTGGCAATATACCGAGTGGGTACACAACAAACAAGGGAGCTAGTAGGCATTCGCCAGGACGTCACACATAAGCACAAAGACTTTACGGTAACACTCACCTGGCATGCGAGTAAACACAAGGTACATAAACTGCACCAGAGGCACATCCTCAGGCTCTGAGGACATTAAGCAAAAACGGAACGAACGAACGAACGTCCTCGGGTCTTTATTGCTGTGTTTAAGCGTGACGTCGTGGCGAGCGCTATAATTAGCTCCCTTGTACTTGTTTGTTGATTCTGTCGGATTGGTATCTGTTGTTTTTTTAATTTGTGGAACCCAGCCAGTCAAACTGTAAGGCGCTTTTCGAGTGAAACCCCATGTGAGTAACGCTTGGAAGTGTGTGTGGAATGTGGGTAGTAAAATAGACCGCACAAACCAAGGATACGTCCGTGGTATGTGTAGCGTGGACTGTTCCCCACAGGCTTTGTGTTAGTGACTAGATCTACATGTTAGTCTAGATCTAGAACAGTTAGTTTTGTGAGGGGTCAGTGACTAGATCTACATGTTAGTCTAGATCTAGAACAGTTTTGCGAGGGGCCAATGACTAGAGGGTGGACAGAAGAGGAAAGAAAGAAAGAAAAACTGACCGGGGTTACATTTTCGGTAAACTTTAAGAATAGCACTTGGGCCAATTCGCTTGGGGTTTTGCCCCAGTTTTGCGGCTTTCGTAGACTGCCTTCGTAATACTTGATAGCATACTGACTGATAGCGATACACTGGAAGTGTTGGGACTCCAGCCCATGCAGACATCCACAACTGGGATCGGGGGTAGCTCAGTGATAGTGCGCCGGACGCGTGATCGAAAGGTCGTGGGTTCGATTCCCGTGAGGAACGGCGAGTGGATTTTCTTTTGCAGGGTAAGCTTTCTGTGCTGACCCTATCTGGGCTTCCGGCCGTTCCACTGCCGGCGCCATAGCAGCACGTGGAAGATCACGGTCATTCTGACAAAAGTGCAGGTGGCTAAATACGCTTGCATCCTATACGTGTACGTGGTTTCGAATACAGTGACACTATAAACTGGTGCATGCTTGTATAATGTACACAGGTCACGTGGCACCAGCCTTGTATTAGTTCTAACAACAGAAGGTACACCACTTGGGTGCAGTCATTCGTTTAGAGTCACATACAACAAGAGTGCATGGGGTTTGCCACTGTGAAACGCTTAGTGCTCATCTCAAGATGAGGCGCTCGACAAGTGTTAAAGAAATAAATAAACTGTATCGGCTTTACCGATCAGTACAGTGCGGCCTCTAGTGTCCTTCCGGAGCCTCGTTGCCATTCCCCTCAGCTGCAAACGGCCCAAGCGACCCGGCGCAAGTGCTTAACGTTTATTTAGGCCAACAGACTTGGTCACGTCAGTTGAGGTCTCCTGCTCTGGAGTGGGTAATGGGCAGGTGGTGAATGAATGTGTCTTCGGGACCTGTTGACTCAACTGAATTGATCTTCGTCGCCACAAACATTTTTGTCAGGATGAAAAAACTGCTGTTGACAACTCACTAAATTAGAATTAAGTGCGGCAGTTGGGGTGGGTGGGGGGGGGGGGGGGGCAAAGTGTGTGGTGTGTGTGTGTATATATATATATATATATATATATATATATATATATATATATATATCAGGCCAAAGGGTAGGTCGGCTAGTCAGCCTTGTGTCTGGCTAAAGCGGTCACCTCATCATTGGCAAATGTTCAAAGTCTGTCTGTGCGTCTCTCTCCCGGCCCCGTCCTTCTCTCTGGTCTGATAGCCTCTCCTCTCTCCCTCTGACTCTGGTCTTTGTCTCGCTGGGTGATCTGACTTTGTGACTGCCTCTGTCCGTCTGCCTTTGTACGTCTGTCTCTCTTTCCCCTTCCTTTGCCCTTCTCTGTGTCTGATAGATCTTATGCACTGGCCTCTCTTCTCTCCCTCCCTCTTACTCTGGTCTTTGTCTCTCTTTTGTTTTTATCTCTGTTTCTAGGTGATCTGTCTTTGTGACTGCCTCTCTCTGTCTATCTTTGCGTGTCTCTCTTTTGTCTTTATCTCTGTTTCTGGGTGATCTGTCTTTGTGACTGCCTCTCTCTGTCTATCTGTGCATGTCTCTCTTTTGTCTTTATCTCTGTTTCTGGGTGATCTGTCTTTGTGACTGCCTCTCTCTGTCTATCTTCGCAGGTCTCTTTTTCTCTTCCCCCTTCCCTCCCCCCCTCACTGAGTCTGATAGATCTGATGCACTGGCCTCTCCTCTTTCCCGTCTTTGTCTCTGTTTCTGGGTGATCTGTCTTTGTGACTGCCTCTCTCTATCTCATTCTCATGTCTCTGTCTCTCTTCCCCCTTCCCTCCCTCATGTCTCTGTCTCTTCCCCTTCCCTCCCCCATGTCTCTGTCTCTCTCCCCCCTTCCCTCCCCCATGTCTCAGTCTCTTCCCCCTTCCCTCCCCCATGCCTCTGTCTCTCTTCCCCCTTCCTTCCCCCATGCCTCTGTTTTCTTTCCCGCTTCCCCTCCCCCATGTCTCTGTCTCTCTTCCCCCTCCCTCCCCCATGCCTCTGTCTCTCTTCCCGCTTCCCTCCCCCATGTCTCGGTTCTCTTCCCCCTTCCCTCCCCCATGTCTCGGTCTCTCTTCCCCTTCCCTCCCCATGTCTCTGTCTCTCTTCCCCCTTCCCTCCCCCATGTCTCTGTCTTCTTCCCTCCCCTCCCCCATGCCTCTGTCTCTCTTCCCCCTTCCCTTCCCCATGTCTCTGTCTCTCTTCCCCTTCACTCCCCTCATTCTTTCTCTCTTCCCCTCCCCTCCCCCATGTCTCTGTTTCTCTTCCCCTTCCCTCCCCATGTCTTGTTTCTCTTCCCCTTCCTCCCCCATGTCTCTGTCCTCTCTTCCCCCTCCCCTCCCCCATGCCTCCTGTCTCTCTTCCCCTTCCCTTCCCCATGCCTCTGTCTCTCTTCCCCCTTCCCTCCCCCATGTCTGTCTCTCTTCCCCTTCCCTCCCCATGTCTCTGTCTCTCTTCCCCCTTCCCTCCATGTCTCTGTCTCTCTTCCCCTTCCCTCCCCCATGTCTGATTCTGATCTTATGCACTGCCCTCTCTTCCCTCCCTTCCTCTTACTCTGGTCTTTGTCTGTGTCTGTTTTTTAGGGCAAAGTGTAGAAAACAAACAAACAAGTAACTGATTGTTGAGACATTATGTTTACTGGAAGACTCAAACAGAGTGAATCTGGAAGGGAATTACTTGCATCCCCCCCCCCCCCCCCCCCCCCCCCCCCCCCCCCCCCCCCCCCCCCCCCCCCCCCCCCTCCCCCCTTCACACCAGTCAAATGTTTGTCGGTATATATATATATATATATATATATATATATATAATATATATATATATATATATATATCTGTCTTTGTGGCTGCCTCTGTGAGTCTTGTGTATGTGCCTGCCTGTACCAGGATGCTGGTGATGAGGATAACATTATCAGAAAACTGAGCGCCCACCAGCCTGCTCTGTGGGTACAGTGACGAAGAGTCCAGTGACAGAGAACTGTTTGATCAGTATAGGAATCTCCTTGTGACAACAGCCACTGCCACCGCCACTATCATTTCTCAGTCATTATAGACCTGTGCAACACAGTGCTGTGTTGTAGCTTGTAACAACAATATAATATTATCTGCAGCCAGATAGCGCAGTCCACACCAAATGTGAGGACAGGTACAGAGAGTTATGGCCTTTCCCAGCTGGTGGAGTGGCCAGCTGCACAGATTGTGTGTGTGTGTGTGTGTGTGTGTGTGTGTTGGTTTGTGTGTGTGTGTGTGTGTGTGGGGTGTGTTACTGGTTGGTTGATTTGGTTGTTGTTTTCATGATGTGTGTGTGTTGGTTGTGTTGTTTGGTGTGTTGTTGTTGATGTTGTGTGTTGTTGTTTGTTGTGTGTGTGTGTGTGTGTACTGGTTGGTTGATTTGGTTGTTGTTTTCTCGATGTTGTGTGTGTGTGTGTGTGTGTGTGTGTGTGTGTGTGTGTACTGGTTGGTTGATGTTGTTGTTCTGGTGTGTTGTGTGTTGGTTTGTTTTATGGTGGAGTTGTTTTCTCAATGTGTGTGTGTGTGTGTACAAAAATAGTCTTTGATTAACATTTGGCTGATTTCACGCACACACATACTCACACTCACACACACACACACACACACACACACACACACACACACACACACACACACACACACACACACACACACACACACACACACACACACACACACACACACACACACAATAAAGGAACAAAGTACAAATGACCGTAGCAGCAACACAATTAGCAAATTATTATAGATGAGCAGGCTGAAGTGTAGAGAATGACATACCTAGTTCTCCTTTAATAGCATAGGCAGATAGGGGTCAGTACTGCCAGCAGTAGTTGGAGGAAGGATGCTGGAGTCTGAGGCTTAGAGGGTGAGGGGCACTATCTCTGGCACCAGTGCTTTGGCGGCATGATCATTTGAGGCAAAAGGGAAGAAAGAATGTATCGGGGAAACACTGACAAGCTGTGTGCTGTTCTGGATTGTTGCAGGTGAGGTTTGAGGAGAGGGAGGCCCGTGTGATCTACAGACCAACAGAGACCAACCCCCCGACGCTTGTGAAGAAGATGGAGGACCTCGGGTTCAAGGCCACCATCATGGACATCCAGAGGACAACCTCTGGCGGCAGTGGTGACAGCATGAGAAAGATCGCCATTGATGTGGAGGGAATGACCTGCCAGTCTTGCGTGAAGAACATTGAAGGCAACATCACTAACCTGGATGGCGTCAAGCACATCAAGGTGTCCCTGGAGAACAAGAAAGCGCTGGTTGTCATCGACTCTTCTCAGACCTCAGCTGATGCTGTTGCTGAAGGGATCAGCAACATGGGCTTTGACGCCAGGGTGGCTCCTGAGGAGGGCCCTGCTTCTGAACTGACGGCGGTCATCGGCATCGAAGGCATGACTTGTAATTCCTGCGTCAGGACCATTGAGTCCAACGTTGGGGGCATGCCAGGAATCATGGCCATCAAGGTCTCTTTGGCAGACCAGAAGGGTACAGTGACCTATGACCCACAAGTGGTGAAGGCCGCTGAGATAGCGGGCATGATTGAGAACATGGGGTTTGACACTAAGGTGCTGCAGCAGGAAGACGAAAGTCTCAGCGATGATGAGTTTGCCCAGATAGCCTCGAGCAGAGCATCATCAGGGAGCATACCCAGGTCGTGTGTGCTGAACATCAAAGGCATGACCTGCCACTCCTGCGTCCGCAACATTGAGTCCCACATCGGGAACCAGCCGGGCATCATCAGCATCAAAGTTTCGCTGGCGGACTCCAGTGGTGTCGTACACTACGACCCCAAGGTGACGGACCCGCCACAGATCATGGAGATGGTCAACAACATGGGATTCGACACCACAGTGGCAGAGCTGGAGCTGGTTCCCATTGGAAACAGTGCCACTGCCCTCAATCGATCCAGCAGTGCCACCCAAACAGCCACCATTGACATTCAGGGTATGTCCTGCAACTCTTGTGTGAAAAAGATTGAAAGCAAACTTGGCGCAGCAGCAGGGATCCACAGCGCCAAAGTCTCCCTGGCAGACTCCAACTGCCAGGTAACCTTTGACCCTTCCTTAGTCTCGGTTGGCGAGATCGCGCAGATGATTCGTGACCTGGGGTACAGAACATCAACAGATGATGGAAGTGGGGAGAAGTCCAGGGTGCAGACCGCAGTTGTGACGGTCAGGGGCATGACTTGTCACTCCTGTGTGAATGCCATTGAGGGCAAGTTGTCCGAACACCCTGCCGTGAAAAGCATTCATGTCTCCTTGCCGGAGGAGAAGGCAACGATTGAATACGATGCCAGCAAAGCGACACCACAGATGCTGGCTGATGCCATCAGCGATGCTGGATTTGATGCCTCACTAGCAGGTAATGATTAATTCTCTGTGTGTGTGTGTGTGTGTGTGAGTGTGTGTGTGTGTGATTGTTGTTAGTATTATTGTAAAGCACTCTAGGCTTCTACTTTGTGTGGTAGACCTACGGGTGCTATAGAAATATTATTATTATTACCCACCAGTTTGCTTTGGTTCGCTCTGAATCAGTGTAGATGGCTTGCACAACAAAACTTCTCAGATTTCAGCAGGAAAAAAACAAACAACCACCACCACCTGGCAACCCCAATCATTCCCAGTTGGACTGACGGCGTGAAATGACATGTAAACAGTAAACCAGTCCACTTCATTGGTACTTTAGCTGCAGACCTGTATCCATGCATAAAGTCTCAGTGAATGACGCTTTAAAGGTGAAGTATTAACAATCAGTTTTAACTTTTATCCAGTAACAATTATATGTGATGTGATTCAAAAAGTAGACTGCTTAGTTTAAAGCAGAATATATGGTGGGATGTTTGGGGCTCGCCCCTCCTTGAGGGATTTGCTCAGTTACGGCTGACTGTGCATTCAAAATCAGTTATCTGTCAGATCTATCTGGTTGAGGCTTACAGGTGTTATCCGCAGTCCTTCCACTGGTCAATATTTATGCCAGATCAGTGCCATTGTGACGTGGGTACTTAGATTTCACTTCAGTTCAGGTTTCGCGACTTACTCGATATGTGCGCCCGGCAGGTAAGTAAGTAAGTAAACATGGTGTTTTACGTCTATGGAAACCCTAAGGCTTATTAGGGATGGGTGCAGGCATCTAAGTAAGTAAACATGGCGTTTTACATCCACGGAAACCCTAGAAGGCTTATTAGGGATGGGTGCAGGCAGCTAAGTAAGTAAACATGGCGTTTTACATCCACGGAAACCCTAGAAGGCTTATTAGGGATGGGTGCAGGCATCTAAGTAAGTAAACATGGCGTTTTACATCCACGGAAACCCTAGAAGCTTATTAGGATGGTGCAGGCAGCTAAGTAAGTAAACATGGCGTTTTACATCCACGGAAACCCTAGAAGGCTTATTAGGGATGGGTGCAGGCAGCTATGTAAGTAAGTAAGCATGGCACATTACATCCACAGAAATTGTAAGGCTTATTAGGGATGGGTGCCAGCAGCTAAGTTAGTAAGCTAACAGTGCTTTACAGCCACAGAAACCATAAGGCTTATTACAATATTAGTTTATTACTAATATTATTAGGGACATGTGCCAGCAGCTAAGTTAGTAAGCTAACAGTGCTTTCATCCACAGAAACCATAAGGCTTGTTTATTACTAATATTATTAGGGACAGTGCCAGCAGCTAAGTTAGTAAGCTAACAGTGCTTTGCATCCACAGAAACCATAAGGCTTATTACAATATTAGTTTATTACTAATATTATTAGGGACATGTGCCAGCAGCTAAGTTAGTAAGCTAACAGTGCTTTACATCCACAGAAACCATAAGGCTTGTTACAATATTACTAATATTATTAGGGACAGGTGCCGGCAACTGTGCTGGTCCATGCTTTTATAGCTGTGTGGCGAGAGGCCCCAATAGACAGATAGCTGTTTTTTTAAACCAGTCAACCCAGGGGTTTTTATCAGGGTCAAGACTAGCCAGAGTGGTCCTGAGGAGAGTAATGTGATAACTAGTGTGTAAATCTGTATTACAGTAATGTGATAGCTAGTGTGTAAATCTATATCAGAGTAATGTGATAACTAGTGTGTAAATCTGTATTGCAGTAATGTGATAACTAGTGTGTAAATCTGTATTACAGTAATGTGATAACTAGTGTGTAAATCTGTATTAATGTGATAACTAGTGTGTAAATCTGTATTACAGTAATGTGGTAACTAGTGTGTAAATCTATATTAGAGTAATGTGGTAACTAATGTGTAAATCTATATTAATGTGATAACTAGTGTGTAAATCTATATTACAGTAATGTGATAATTAGTGTGTAAATCTGTATTACAGTAATGTGATAACTAGTGTGTAAATCTATATCAGAGTAATGTGATAACTAGTGTGTAAATCTGTATTACAGTAATGTGATAACTAGTGTGTAAATCTATATCAGAATAATGTGGTAGCTAGTGTGTAAATCTGTATTACAGTAATGTGATAACTAGTGTGTAAATCTATATCAGAGTAATGTGGTAACTAGTGTGAAAATCTATATCAGAGTAATGTGGTAACTAGTGTGAAAATCTATATCAGAGTAATGTGTTAACTAGTGTGTAAATCTATATTGTCCACACACAAAGGAACCAGGGAGCCCTAGGAGTGGTGCAATCTGTTGCCAGGTGGGCTATTGTGGCTGTCACACGTCCCACTCATACTCTCTTTCCCTTCCTGTTCCTAAAGGCTTGCTAACTTGCTTATTTCCCTATTGATTGAAAGACCCCTGGGGGAATCTGAAAGAAAAATATAGATGCATTATCCTCTGTGTGTGGTTCTGAAGCTAGCGGACCCCGCTGTAAATGTGTAATGCTGCCAAAGACAAAGCGGAGGGTGCTTAAACTGAGTCTTTGGTTTGCAGTTGGAATCTGACCCTTCTGACTCTGAGTAAATAAAATCTGAGCAGACTAGACATGATTGTTTTTAAGTTACAAAAATGACTTGTAATTTCAGCCTGGAAAATGGTAAAAATGAAACTCAAAAGGATACTTTAGTTAGGTGTAATTATTATAAATTAAAAAACAAAAGTATTTTGCCGTGAAGACTTATTTATGGATGACTCCCAGCAAGATAACTGACATGAACAGATGTTTTGAAAACAGCCATTTAGGATGATTTATGTCCTGTCTTACTCAGTGGAAAGAAAGTGTTCAAGTCAAATATTCTGTTTGTAATGTATGATCTTGTGTGTGTGTGTGTGTGTGTGTGCGTGCGTGTGTGTGTGTGTGTGCGTGTGTGTGTGAGAGAGAGAGAGAGAGAGAGAGAGAGAGAGAGAGAGAGAGAGAGAGAGAGAGTGGAGCCATGTGTGTGGATGGCAAATCATGCAAAACACAGCTGTGTACCACACAGCGATGCTATCATGGCGGCCATATTGCACCACCTATATTGAGGTGGACTTGTCAGCACTGTACTGTGACTATCACAGGTGTTATCTTCATTGTCATTCTCATTCCTAAAGGCTGGGGTCTGCACTGAAAACCAGCTCTTGGCAGACAGCAGGAGGAGGCTTGAGACAGTGCATGTTACTTGACTGAGCTGTGGGACTTGCTGTTGAAAATTTAGCCTAGTGTCTGTGTAGAAAGTCAAGTGCATTATATTAGCTAAGTACGGTAATAGTGACATCTCGGTGAAAGTAATACTAACACCATAATTGGATAGGTTTTAGAGTGTTGATAGCAGTGCATGGCTGTCTTATCAGTGTCTATAGGTGCATGAAAAGCACTGGTTCTGCTGACTACATAGTGAGGCCGCACTTTCGGATTAAAACAGTTATACAGTGTCAGTTATCGGGTTTTTGGCGAGAGCCAGTGCAGAATGGTGGGAACTAGCAATGTGCGCAGAAGAGCGTGTGAGGGCTGTGGCAGATGCCGTGGTGAGTAGAGGGAAACTGGATACTGTGCCTAGGCCTTTTAGGCCCCTATCAGTGATGCGGACTGTGTCATTAATTAACAGCATTGGCATCATGTAGACCCCCAGATATATATATATATATATCGGGCAGACTCTCCGCCAGATGTCATTGGGGCTGTGGAACTCTGGCTAGTCACAGTCTTCACATTGTTTTCATGTCAGGATTCCTTTTCAGCGACATTTACATCAGGCTGTTGATGAAACGGACCTCCTCCTTTTCTGAAATACCTGCAGCTGGAGTGAAGCAGCTTCCAGCATGGCTGGTACAGTGGTAGTGGTGACACTGCATGCATGTGATTGATGTGATATGGTCTGATTTAGAAACAAATACATGTGTGTGGAGGTGGTTGCGCTCGCTAACTTCTCATCCAACATGTTGGATGAATGCTGGAGTTTTGGGTGAGGAAAGGTAGAGCCAGGGATTGGGTCATTATGTTTTGTAATTGTGGTCATTTTTCTTTTCTTTTCGCTCTCTCTTTTTTCTCTGCTTCACTGTCACAGGTGTCTGTTCGCAGGGAAGTTTTATTGCTGTTGAAGTGTTGACTAGTGTTACTTAATGTCAGCTGTGATCACACGTTCAGTTCATTTGTAAAGAACTGTCAGTGCACGGATGGCTTAATTATTTGCTTGTATGCAGTGTTAATTAGCCAGTTAACTAATTTATACTCTCCCTCTCCCTTATCCACTGCCCCAGTCACCCACTCACCCCAAAGTGCTGTTCGATTCTTTCAAAAAAAAACAAAAAAAAAAGAAGAAAAGAAGAAAAAAGGAAAAAGAGAGAAAAAAACACACAAAAACAACAAGTACGAAAAAGACAGAGAAAAAAATTCTGTACTGGAGCTGCCTGTTTTTCTTGGGAAAATAAGTGACCTAATTAAAGTGACCCATTTCCCACAGACTAGCCCCAAATGGAACAACCAGCCAAGACTGTGGTCTGCAGAGTACACAGTCCGAGTCGTTTGAACCATCTGCTGCAGATGGGCTGAGGAGGAGCCAGGTGATGGCAAACCAGCCGTTTCCCACAGACTTGCCCCATATGACAATATATGGGACAACCAGTAGAGACGGTGGTCTGCAGAGCACACAGTCATTTGCCCATGTGTTGCAGATGGGCTGAGGAGGAGCCAGGAGATGGCCAACCACTCTGGGCCCTCAAGGACTCTGGCCCGTTCTGCCAGTGACCTGGAGATGAGCAGCAGCGCTGTGGCCTTCAACAAAACGGTGGACGAGGCTGGGGAGTACGAAAAATGTTTCGTCACAATCAAGGGCATGACCTGCGCCTCCTGCGTGGCCAGCATCGAGAAACATGCCTCCAAACTGGAAGGTGAGATTACGAGGAATATTGGTCAGCTCTTTAACCTTTAGCACACTGCACTGTTTCTGAGGATTATTTCCACTGTCACTGTACTGTTTTTCAAGGGAGCAAAACGGGGCTGCACCCACATGTTTGAAATGATGTAACTTTGTCAATTTTATATGTAGAGTCATGATTTTTAGAGTGGAAAGACAATAAATGATTGAAAAATATGTTGAAATGTGCTTTGTGTTTTGCGTGCATGTTTTTTTGTGAAGGAAAATAAATTGAAGATTTTCACCAAAATGTATACAAAATGTTCACTGATTGTCTCATTCCTGGTGGAGCCCTAAATGAATGTCAGCCCCAGTAAACCTCAGTTCCAATGAATGTCATGTCTTCAAATAAATCTGAACCTGGCTGAATGTCAACTATTCAGATGAATGTCAACCCTGTACCCTGATGAATGTCAACTCTTCAATTGTAGTTTGAATGATTGTTAATCCAGGCCAGATGAATGCCAATCCTGGTGAATGTCAGCCACTCAAGGGAATGTCAACTGTTCACATGAATGTTTGCCCCAATAAAGATCAGCCCTCCCCTGTTCACTTCCACCCCACCCAGCAATCCCTTTGTTTCCCATACTACTACTACTGTAAGTACTAGTGCTGTAACTACTCTTTTGACCTTGGCTGTAGTGAAATGCCCCGCGCAGTTCAACATGCTGTTCCCTTTCTCACGGACAGGTGTTAAGAGCGTCCTTGTGTCCCTGATGGCTCAGAGGGCGGAGATCAAGTTTGACCCAGCCTACATCCTGCCGTCACAGATTGCCAGCGCCATCACGGAGCTGGGCTACCCCTCCAAAGTCAACGAGGCAGAGGGGCTTGGTCAGGGGGTGTTGGACCTGGCGGTACGTGACCAGAAGGGATTTGTGGCAAAGTCTCTAAACAGTACGCTTCTCTGACACTCGCTTCCTGAAAAAAAACTACAAACCTACAAACCTCAAAACTACAAACCTCAAAACCCATTGATTCTATATGAAGACATCTGCTCCTGATGTGCTGAGCATGGATTCCATATGAAAACTTGTGATGTGGAGGACATGGGTTAGTAACGTCAGCTAGTGATGTGTTAAAGTTCTTGAATATCAGTTGATAACATCTGCTAACAGCATTATTGAGATCAGCTCATTCCAGTGTCTGGTTTCTTTCCAGTTTCATGCCATTGACAGAAAGAGTGAATAAAACCACTGTAGTGTTTGTGACACAATGGATGTTATACTAATTTACTGTTTATCTACACAATATGACTGCAGTCCCCATTCAGCAAAACTTTAACTAAAAGAATGATTTTCTTGTAATTGGTGATTTTCTTGTAATTGGCTGGTTAGTTTGGTATTTGTGGGAATGGTGCTGAACTGCAAAAACATGGGACAAAAAGACACTGAGGTTGGAAAGTCCATTGTGTTGAAATGAACATTGTGCCCAAAAAAACTAGAAATGTTTTTCTTCCACAGATTACGGGTATGACCTGCTCCTCGTGTGTTCACCTGATCCAGAGCACACTCCTCAAACGTCCGGGTGTTCTGACTGCCTCTGTGGCCTTGGCAATGTCATCAGGACGTTTTACCTTTGACACAGAGGTCTGTGGTGCCAGGGACATCATCAACGCAATCAAGGTGTGGTAGTTTGCGTTAGTTAGTAACGGGCTTTTAACGTTTTGTGGTCATTTGGGTACTCACTGTGGGCACAGCTCTGTTTGCTGTGTAATGTTACTACTGTTCGAACTGCGCTGTGTAATGTAATGTGACTACTATTCGAACTGCGCTGTGTAATGTAATGTGACTACTATTCATACAACACACTGCTAGTGAGAGGGAGCAGTGCAGAGAAAGACCAGAGATGTGCAGAGAGGCAGAGTGTATGTGTGCAGAGGGGTAGCAAAAGAGGGAGAGTGTGTGTCGGGGGGGGGCAAAAACAGATGGACAGACATGCAAACACACATGCAAACACACGTGTATATATATATATGGCTTTTTTGTCAATTTGATATTGATGTATGCATTTCTAGTACTTGTACTTTTTTTTCTTCTTTTTTTTTTGATTGTCCAGCGGATTTTGTTGATAATGTACAGCACCGCGAGCTTGTAAATTTTTACGGGGTATAACGCTATATAAGAGTCATTATTATTATTATATAGATTGAAAGGTAAGAGAGAAGGAGAGGGAGGAGGGTACCTGGAGGATACCCATGCAGATTGGGGCAGTTGGGGCTGGGGGTGGGGTCTACTAAAAGGCAGAGAGCGCTGCATGAGCTACAACTGCAGAAATTTGTGTTGAACATTTACAAATACCATCCATAGCTGAGATTCCAACACTGATGTCATTGTGTTTTCCAGGATCTGGGCTTTGATGCTTACTTCCTGACAGATGATGACAAGAAGGCTGCACGTTATGACCACCGAGATGACATCAAGAGGTAATTACAGACAGACCTCTATCCCTTTGCAGTAGGATGAACACAGTAGGTGAATGGATTTACAGACAAACCTCTAACCCTTTTCAGTAGGGTGAACATAGTAGGTGAATGGATTTACAGACAGACCTCTATCCTTTTCAGTAGGGTGAACGCAGTAGGTGAGTGGTTTTACAGACATGTGTCCCTGTGCAGTAGGGTGAACACAGTAGGTGAATGGATTGCCAGTGTCAGTGTAATGTTTCTCTTGCTGGCCCTCTGTTTAGTCCTTAGCCATGTTGACTGCAGGCATGCTGGCACAGGCTTGGATTCTGCAGCTTAAATTACAGCTGCCCTGGCAAATTTCTGTACAAACAAAGGGGACCAGTGGTGTTTGACAGCTGTAGCCTGTACAGCAAGAGACACAACAACAGCAGAGACAGAGCCATTGGTGTTAGACAGTTGTAGCCTGTACAGCAAGAGACACAACAACAGCAGAGACAGAGCCATTGGTGTTAGACAGCTGTAGCCTGTACAGCAAGGGACACAACAGCAGAGACAGGGCCATTGGTGGTAGACAGCTGTAGCCTGTACAGCAAGAGACACAACAACAGCAGAGACAGAGCCATTGGTGTTAGACAGCTGTAGCCTGTACAGCAAGGGACACAACAGCAGAGACAGGGCCATTGGTGGTAGACAGCTGTAGGCTGTACAGCAAGGGACACAGCAACAGAGACAGGGCATTGGTGAAGACAGCTGTAGCCTGTACAGCAAGGGACACAACAACAGAGACAGGGCCATTGGTGGTAGACAGCTGTAGCCTGTACAGCAAGGGACACAATAACAGAGACAGGGCCATTGGTGGTAGACAGCTGTAGCCTGTACAGCAAGGGACACAACAACAGAGACAGGGCCATTGGTGGTAGACAGCTGTAGCCTGCACAGCAAGGGACACAACAACAGAGACAGGGCCATTGGTGTTAGACAGCTGTACCCTGTACAGCAAGGGACACAAAAAGCAGAGACAGGGCCATTGGTGGTAGATAGTTCTGTACAGCAAGGGACACAACAACAGAGACAGGGCCATTGGTGGTAGACAGCTGTAGCCTGCACAGCAAGGGACACAACACAGCAGAGACAGGGCCATTGGTGTTAGACAGCTGTAGCCTGTACAGCAAGGGACACAACAACAGAGACAGGGCCATTGGTGGTAGACAGCTGTAGCCTGCACAGCAAGGGACACAACAACAGAGACAGGGCCATTGGTGTTAGACAGCTGTAGCCTGTACAGCAAGGGACACAACAGCAGAGACAGGGCCATTGGTGGTAGACAGCTGTAGCCTGTACAGCAAGGGACACAACAACAGAGACAGGGCCATTGGTGTTAGACAGCTGTAGCCTGTACAGCAAAGGACACCAACAACAGAGACAGGGCCATTGGTGTTAGACAGCTGTAGCCTGTACAGCAAGGGACACAACAACAGAGACAGGGCCATTGGTGGTAGACAGCTGTAGCCTGCACAGCAAGGGACACAACAACAGCAGAGACAGGGCCATTGGTGTTAGACAGCTGTAGCCTGTACAGCAAGGGACACAACAACAGAGACAGGGCCATTGGTGTTAGACAGCTGTAGCCTGTACAGCAAGGGACACAACAACAGAGACAGGGCCATTGGTGTTAGACAGCTGTAGCCTGTACAGCAAGGGACACAACAACAGAGACAGGGCCATTGGTGTTTGACAGCTGTAGCCTGTACAGCAAGGGACACAACAACAGAGACAGGGCCATTGGTGGTAGACAGCTGTAGCCTGCACAGCAAGGGACACAACAACTGCAGAGACAAACTGCAAAGCAAAGACAAGTTGGCCTGAAAGTGTGGAAAATATGCAACTATTTTCATTGGCAGCTTTTGTTTGGTTCTGTCAATATCAGTACAAAGGAAGTACCTTTTTGCTTGGAATCTGAGCTCCACAGGATGCAGCTGTTGTCAGTTCATTCTCTGCCAGTGAAGAGTAGAAAAAAATGTGACTCATGGTGAATTTGATACCTTTGCCACATTTGCCTGCCTTGTTCATAACATCGCTGATACAGATGGACTGCAGGGCACAAGATGGCTGCATTTGTGATTTTTTTGGGTGTTTTTGGGGTTGTTGTTGCAACTTTTGGATGTTGGTATTTAACAAACAGAGCCAAACGTTGAGTTAATAAGCTGCTAGTGGCTGTTTTCTGTTCCGTTCCCGGGCCTGTGGAGTTTCTTTGGTTCAGGTCCCCTCTAAGAAGAGACATGAGTAAGCATTGATCCCCAAACTTGACGTCAGGCTATGGACTTGGACAGAGGTGGCCCGTACTCATGCATTTTCCTATACACGTGCCTTTTCTTTCTTCAGGTGGAGGACGTCCTTCCTGCTGTCGCTGATCTTTGGGCTGCCGGCGCTAGGGGGTGATGATTTACTTCATGTTTGGCTACAAGGGGGAGGAGAAGGAGGAGGTGGCCAGCAACGCCACCACCACCAGGCCCAGGGACCTGGACCACAAGCCGCAGCTGATGCTCACCAAGGGCCTCTCCTTGGAGAACCTGCTCATGTTCCTGCTGTCCACCCCCGTGCAGGTGGGTACCTGATTTGGCAGCTGACTGCTTTTCATTATTGGTCAGTTGTTGGTGTAGTGTTCACCAGCTGAACACTCGTTTGTTGTAGCCATCCACACTGAACACTCACTTGTTGTAGCCATCCCCACTGAACACTCGTTTGTTGTAGCCATCCCCACTGAACACTCACTTGTTGTTGGTGTAGCAATCCCCACTGAACACTCGTTTGTTGTAGCCATCCCCACTGAACACTCAGTTGTTGGTGTAGCCTTCCCCACTGAACACTCAGTTGTTGGTGTAGCCTTCCCCACTGAACACTCAGTTGTTGGTGTAGCAATCCCCACTGAACACTCGTTTGTTGTAGCCATCCCCACTGAACACTCAGTTGTTGTAGCCATCCCCACTGAACTCTCAGTTGTTGTAGCCATCCCCACTGACCACTCAGTTGTTGTTGGTGTAGCCATCCCCACTGAACACTCACTTGTTGTTGGTGTAGCCAATCCCCACTGAACACTCACGTTGTTGTGTTGGTTGTTGTAGCCATCCCCACTGAACACTCAGTTGTTGTTGGTGTAGCCATCCCCACTGAACACTCAGTTGTTGTTGGTGTAGCCATCCCCACTGAACACTCAGTTGTTGTTGGTGTAGCCATCCCCACTGAACACTCAGTTGTTGTTGGTGTAGCCATCCCCACTGAACACTCAGTTGTTGTTGGTGTAGCCATCCCCACTGAACACTCAGTTGTTGTTGGTGTAGCAATCCCCACTGAACACTCAGTTGTTGTTGGTGTAGCCTTCCCCACTGAACACTCAGTTGTTGTTGGTGTAGCCTTCCCCACTGAACACTCGTTGTTGGTGTAGCCTTTCCCACTGAACACTCAGTTGTTGTTGGTGTAGCCTTCCCCACTGAACACTCAGTTGTTGTTGGTGTAGCCTTCCCCACTGAACACTCAGTTGTTGGTGTAGCCTTCCCCACTGAACACTCAGTTGTTGGTGTAGCCTTCCCCACTGAACACTCAGTTGTTGTTGGTGGTCTGGACAGTTTGTGAAAAGTTTGTGAATTTTGGAGTGGCAAAGTTTGTCAGAATGCTGTTATACTATAAAAATGGTAGTTTTGCTGACAGTATGAAAACCACCATACATTGTCCACTCAGTATTCACAGGTTCTTTCTTGTCAGGTGCTTTTTTTTAAATGTTCTTTTTAAAGAGTCTGAGATGATCTTTTAACTGGCGGCAACTTTTGTGCTTTTATGTTGACAGTTTATTGGCGGGCGCTATTTCTACATTCAAGCCTACAAGGCCGTGAAGCACGGAGCGACCAACATGGACGTTCTGGTCGTCTTGGCTACCACCATTTCCTATTTCTACTCTTTGATGGTGGTCATAGTGGCCATGTTTCTGCAAGAAGAGGTTTCCCCGGTGACCTTCTTTGAGACCACACCGATGCTGATGGTGTTCATCTCCCTGGGCAGGTGGCTGGAGCACATCGCAAAGGTCAGTCTGGACACCCGCCTGTTGCCGACACCACTGTCTGCCTCTCGCCCTCAGCTGTGCATGTCAGCACGCTGGCAGCTGGAAACACGCCAGCGTTTGTGTTGTTTGTGTTGCTGGCGCTAGTGGCAGCTAAATAATTAATAGTAGTCATCTCAGTTCTCTCTTCTTTTTTTTGTCATTCTTTTTATTTATTTGTAATTGAAATCCTGGTAGTACCTCATAGGGGACCAGTGGTTAAGAACTAGAGTGACTGAACTTTGTTCCCCACGCCCATACCTCACAGGGGACCAGTGGTTATTGCAAAGGACTAGAGTGACTGAACTTTGTTCCCCCTCACCCATACCTCATAGGGGACCAGTGGTTAAGAACTAGAGTGACTGAACTTTGTTACCCCTTCCCCCATACCTCAAAGAACTAGAGTGACTGAACTTTGTTACCCCTTCCCCCGTACCTCAAAGAACTAGAGTGACTGAACTTTGTTGTGCCCCCCATCCGCCCACCCCCCATGAAGGTTTGTCGTTTTAGTATGGCCTTAAATGCAGGGTACAACCATTGTGATTTGGGATATTTTGGGATGTCTTGTAATTCTAGGGTATCCTGTGATTTCAGGGTGTAACTGTCCGGTGATTTCAGGGTGTAACTGACTGGTGATTTCAGGGTGTAACTGACTGGTGATTTCAGGGTGTAACTGTCTGATGATTTCAGGGCGTAACTGACTGGTGATTTCAGGGCGTAACTGGTGATTTCAGGGTGTAACTGACTGGTGATTTCAGGGTGTAACTGATTGGTGATTTCAGGGTGTGACTGGTGCTTTCAGGGTGTGACTGTCTCGTGCTTTCAGGGTGTGACTGGTGATTTCAGAGTGTAACTGGTGATTTCAGGGTGTGATTGTGTGTTGATTTCATGGCGTGACTGGAGACTTCAGGGTGTGACTGTCTGGAGACATCAGGGTGTGAGTGGTGATTTCAGGGTGTGACTGTCTGGTGATTTCAGGGTAAAACGAGCGAGGCACTGGCCAAGCTGCTGTCCCTGCAGCCCTCGGAGGCTGTGCTGGTGACGGTGGACAAGGAGAACACCATCCTGTCGGAGAACACCATCAGCGTGGACCTGGTGCAGCGAGGGGACAAGCTCAAGGTCATGCCTGGCGGCAAGATCCCAGTGGATGCCAAGGTCATCAGCGGCCATTCTACCTGCGATGAGGCCCTCATCACAGGGGAGAGCATGCCCGTCTCAAAGAAGGAAGGTCGGTTTGCAGGGTCAAGTTTGCTTCTGGCGTGCTTGTTGGGAGTGAGATGGAGGATGAAATAGTGGGGAGGGGGGGTGGGGGGGGGGGATTTAACGGGTAATTCAGGTAGTCAGCAGATAACGCCTCGGGTTGGGGTGGCAGGGGGTGTAACAGTGGGGTTGGATTTAACGGGTAATTCAGGGATTCAACAGATAACACCTCGGGTTGGGGTGGCAGGGGGTTGTAACATTTGTGGGGTTGGATTTAACGGGTAATTCAGGTATTCAACAGATAACACCTCGGGTTGGGGTGGCAGGGGTTGTGACTGTGGGGTTGGATTTAACGGGTAATTCAGGTATTCAACAGATAACACCTCGGGTTGGGGTGGCAGGGGGTGTAACAGTGGGGTTGGATGTAGATGTGGGGAAAAACATCTGCAGACTATAGAAGCTTGCTGTTGTGAAACTGCAGATGCTGTAAGGGAAGCAACTGTCAGCAAAGTACCCGGATGATATGATGAGCACTTGGAGTTGACATTGGCAGCAACATGTCTCCTCCAGACAGCAACATGTCTCCTCCAGACATTGTGGAGAATGACTGTCTAACTTTACTTTTTTTCTTTTTTTTCTTTTTCTTTTTTTGACCTTGTGCATAAATTACATATGTACCTTGAAAAATTGAAATACTAGCCTGACTAAGCACAATCTGTCTGCAGGTTGGGTCATCAAATCAGTTGTCCTGCCCCTGTGTTAATGAGCACTGTGGTGGTTTATATGTGGCAAACTGAACGTGCTGTTTGTGTATGGCAACCAGTCCACTGTGATGGGGGCAGCATCAACCAGTACTGTGATGTTTTACTGTGACGTGGGGCAGCATCAACCAGTACTGTGATGTTTTACTGGGCAGGGTCCACTGTGATTGGGGGCAGCATCAACCAGTACTGTGATGTTTTACTGGGCAGGGTCCACTGTGATTGGGGGCAGCATCAACCAGTACTGTGATGTTTTACTGGGCAGGGTCCACTGTGATTGGGGGCAGCATCAACCAGTACTGTGATGTTTTACTGTGACGTGGGGCAGCATCAACCAGTACTGTGATGTTTTACTGGGCAGGGTCCACTGTGATTGGGGGCAGCATCAACCAGTACTGTGATGTTTTACTGGGCAGGGTCCACTGTGATTGGGGGCAGCATCAACCAGTACTGTGATGTTTTACTGGGCAGGGTCCACTGTGATTGGGGGCAGCATCAACCAGTACTGTGATGTTTTACTGGGCAGGGTCCACTGTGATTGGGGGCAGCATCAACCAGTACTGTGATGTTTTACTGGGCAGGGTCCACTGTGATTGGGGGCAGCATCAACCAGCACGGCATGCTGCTGATCGAGGCCACCCACGTTGGGGCCGACACCACGCTCTCGCAGATTGTCAAACTGGTGGAGGAGGCTCAGACCTCAAAGGTGTGTGTGTTGTGTGTGTGTGTGTGTGTGCATGCGTGTGTGTGTGCATGCGTGCATGCATGCGTGCGTGTGTGTGCACTCATGTTCATGCATGCGTGTGTACATGTTTGTGTGAGTGTGTGTGCTTGTGTGAGTGTGTGTGAATGTGGGGGGGGGGGGTGGTGGGGGAAGGGTATGTCTGGTATGTGGTGGGAAGGGGTGTGCACATATGACACATTTGAACCAACACCAGACAAATTTGTCATTACTGTTGAGGAATCCACCTAATCATATTAGTATTATATACTATTATATCAGTAAGTAGAAAAGAATGGAAAACAGTAAACCACATTGTTTTTTAGATGAACTAAAAAAAACACCAAATATTTCAGCAGCTGTTCCAGTGTTTCCCCCCAAACCACCAAACAACCTCAAAAAAAAAAAATTTTAAAAATGGGAAAAAGGAAAAAGAAGACTTGAAGGGAGGCATGGTGGAGAAGGGGATGATGCTGTAATAAAAATGTCATCATCATCATCATTGTTTTCATCATAACCTCCATTACCATAATGATTATCACCCTCATTGTCAGTGTCATCATTACCACAATGATGATGTTCATCATCATCTTTGTAAACATCCTGGCCACCATCTTCATCAGCATCACCTTCTTGCCGTGCCTGCAGGCTCCCATTCAGAACCTGGCGGACAAGATTGCGGGAGTCTTTGTGCCCATGGTGTGCATCCTGTCCACCAGCACTCTGCTAGGCTGGGTCATCGCTGGATACGTGGACATCAGTCTCATCGACAAGCACTTTGTGGTGAGGCCAGCTTCTTCCGTCACCCTGATATAACCCTACTGGTTGACTGGGTGTAAAATACCAAGTTACTTATTTACTTGTCTTTTTTCTTCAGATCATCAGAGGATTGTGCCCTTCTAAATTCTCATCGACAAGCACTATGTAGTGAGGCCAGCTTTTTCAGTCACCCTGATATAAATAACCCTACTGGTTGACTGGGTGTAAAATACCAAGTTACTTATTTACTTATCTTTTTTCTTCACATCATCAGAAGATCATGCCCTTCTAAATGTGTCAGTCGCAACTGGAATCAGAATCAGAATCTTGCATTGTCTTGATACATTTTTGCAGGGAAATCTGGCTTGTGGTGTACAATAAAATACGGATTAAATGATGATAGACAAACAGATCACCAGATTAGGGTGTGGGTGGGTGGGGAAAGGGAGGGGGCAGCATCATGCCTTCAGACTTCCTCCATTTTTCCAGCCAGAAATGGTTTTGGCGATTATGAACCCTGTTCAGTGCTGTATGAAACAACTGAAGAGTTATTCTGTATTACAGAATGTTCCCTTTTCTGTCGCTGTTCAACAGGATGATGGCCAAGTAACCAAGAGTGAGGTGATCTTCGAGAAGGCCTTTCAGTACGCCATCACTGTGCTTCAGTAGTGCAGAATTTTCCCTTTTCTGTCACTCTTCAGTAGGATGATGGCCAAGTAACCAAAAGTGAGGTGATCTTCGAGACACCTTTCAGTATGCCATCACTGTGCTTCGGTATTACATAATTTTCCCTTTTCTGTCGCTCTTCAACAGGACGATGGCCAAGTAACCAAAAGTGAGGTGATCTTCGAGAAGGCCTTTCAGTACGCCATCACTGTGCTCAGCATCGCCTGCCCCTGCGCCCTGGGCTTGGCCACGCCCACGGCTGTCATGGTCGGCACTGGGGTCGGGGCACAGAATGGAATCCTCATCAAGGGAGGCGAGCCACTGGAGATGACCCACAAGGTATGGTCTGTTGATGATGCTGTCAGCGTCGTCATATGTTAGGGAGGGTGGGGACAGGCTAAGCAGTAAGCCTCTGGAGGTGGATGACTCACAGGGTATGGTCCGTTGATGATGATGTCAACGTTGTCATATGTTAGGGAGGGTGTGGATAGGCTAAGCAGTAAGCCTCTGGAGGTGGATGACTCACAGGGTATGGTCTGTTGATGATGCTGTCAGCGTCGTCATATGTTATGGAGGGTGGGGACAGGCTAAGCAGTAAGCCTCTGGAGGTGGATGACTCACAGGGTATGGTCCGTTGATGATGCTGTCAACGTCGTCATATGTTATGGAGGGTGGGGACAGGCTAAGCAGTAAGCCTCTGGAGGTGGATGACTCACAGGGTATGGTCCATTGATGATGCTGTCAACGTCGTCATATGTTAGGGAGGGTGTGGATAGGCTAAGCAGTAAGCCTCTGGAGGTGGATGACTCACAGGGTATGGTCCATTGATGATGCTGTCAACGTCGTCATATGTTAGGGAGGGTGTGGATAGGCTAAGCAGTAAGCCTCTGGAGGTGGATGACTCACAGGGTATGGTCCGTTGATGATGATGTCAACGTTGTCATATGTTAGGGAGGGTGTGGATAGGCTAAGCAGTAAGCCTCTGGAGGTGGATGACTCACAGGGTATGGTCTGTTGATGATGCTGTCAGCGTCGTCATATGTTAGGCAGGGTGGGGACAGGCTAAGCAGTAAGCCTCTGGAGGTGGATGACTCACAGGGTATGGTCCATTGATGATGCTGTCAACGTCGTCATATGTTAGGGAGGGTGTGGATAGGCTAAGCAGTAAGCCTCTTGAGGTGGATGACGCACAAGGTATGTTCAGTTGATGATGCTGTCAATGTCATCATGCGTTAGGGAGGTTGGGGGGACATATGTAAGTGTTAAGCATCAGGAAATCGACCCCAAGGTGTGGAAATGAACGATGCTGTCAGTGTAGTTGTGTGTTAGAGAGGGTGGGGATAGGGTGAGCAGTAAGCATCCAGAAATCGTCTGCAAGGGGTGGGAATTGATGTTGCTGTCATTGTCATCATACGTTAGGGAGGGTGGGGATAGGGTAAGCAGTAAGCATCCAGAAATCGTCTGCAAGGTGTGGGAATTGATGTTGCTGTCATTGTCATCATGCGTTAGGGAGGGTGGGGATAGGGTAAGCAGTAAGCCTCTGGAGGTGGATGACCCACAAGGTATGGTCCCTTGCTAGTGATGCTGTCAGTGTCAAAATGTGTGAAGGAGGGTGGGGATGGGGTAAGCAGTAAGCCTCTGGAAATCATCCCCAAGGTGTGGGAATCGATGATGCTGTCAGTGTCATTATGAGTGATTCCCCAAGGTGTGGGAATTGATGATGTTGTCAGTGTCATCATTTGTTTGATTCCCCAAGGTGTGGGAATTGATGATGCTGTCAGTGTCATCATTTGTTTGATTCCCCAAGGTGTGGGAATTGATGATGTTGTCAATGTCATTATGAGTGATTCTCCCAAGGTGTGGGA
The DNA here is from genome assembly GCA_018857735.1 of Alviniconcha marisindica. Taxonomy (NCBI): domain Eukaryota; kingdom Metazoa; phylum Mollusca; class Gastropoda; family Provannidae; genus Alviniconcha; species Alviniconcha marisindica. Next base: position 203,858 of record JABMCL010002848.1, on the reverse strand, counting down.
ATTGATGATACTGTCAGTGTCATCATGAGTGATTCCCCAAGGTGTGGGAATCGATGATGCTGTCAGTGTCATTATGAGTTATTCCCCAAGGTGTGGGAATTGATGTCAGTGTCATCGTGAGTTTGATTCCCCAAGGTGTGGGAATCGATGATGCTGTCAGTGTCATTATGAGTGATTCCCCAAGGTGTGGGAATCGATGATGCTGTCAGTGTCATCATGAGTTTGACTGATATGCAGTGAGCCCCCCCCCCCCCCTGCACACTCTTCCATATGTGTGGAAATGGAACAGCAGCAGTTCATCAGTGCCTTCCTTTTCTTTCACCCAGGTGCGATGCATTGTGTTTGACAAGACTGGCACAGTGACGCATGGTGTGCCGCGTGTGGCGCGCGTGACCATGTTTGTGGGAGATTCTGTGTGCTCCTTCATCAAGATGATTGCCATCGCGGGCACAGCCGAAGCCAGCAGCGAGCATCCCATTGCATCAGCCATTGTCAAGTATGCCAAGGATGTGAGTGAATTTCTCTGGTGTTATTTTAAACAATTTTAACATTGAAAACCCCTTGGCCGGGAAAACCACAGCTGAAGCTCTCAAATGATTTGTCGGTTAAAGATGATTTTCTTTGATGGTGCATTCATTTTGCATGGAGAGATGGTAAATGTGTGGACAACAGTGTAGCCTTTGACTTTGAGTTGGACGTTGTCTACTTTGAGAGTGGTTTTTATCAGTATTTATATAGAAAGGGGTCACAGTTTATTTATCTGTAGAAAGGGGGCCACTGGACTATCTGTAGAAAGGGGGTCACTGGACTATCTGTAGAAAGGGCATCAGTGTGGACCATCTATAGAAAGAGGGTCACTGGATTATGTAGAAAGGGGGTCACTGGATTATGTAGAAAGAGGGTCACTGGATTATGTAGAAAGAGGGCCACTGGATTATGTAGAAAGGGGGTCACTGGATTATGTAGAAAGGGGGTCACTGGATTATGTAGAAAGGGGGTCACTGGACTATATGGAAGGTCACTGTGGACTGTATGGAAAAGGGGTATCTGGACTATCTGTAGAAAGGGGGTCACTGGACTATCTATAGAAAGGGGGTCACTGTGGACTATCTGTATACAGGTCATTTGCATACAGCCAGGTCAGCCTGTGTGGACTGAAATGATCAACATACATGCATTGTGCTTTGACTTGCATCTCATCCCAACACACTCTGGTCTTTGGCTGTTTGGTTTGGAGTGGCAAGTACAGAACACAGTAGACGGACTTCTGGGTGCTGATGCTGTTGCTTTTTGTCATGTAGACCCTGGCAGTAGAGTTGATGGGTAAAACCACAGACTTCAAGGCGGTGCCCGGCTGTGGCCTCAAGTGCAAGGTGACGGGGATCGAATCCCTGCTGCTGGACGTGGACATGGATGGGGTGAAGAACCGCCGCAACAGGCAAGGCAGCCTAAAGCTGAGAGTGGACACCATGTCTGGCACCTCTGTCTCCAATGACCTTCGCCAGGCACTGAAGATAGGGGGTAAGTTGATGAGTCGACACCTGTCTGGCACCTCTGTCTCCAATGACCTTCGCCAGGCACTGAAGATAGGGGGTAAGTTGATGAGTCGACACCTGTCTGGCACCTCTGTCTCCAATGACCTTCGCCAGGCACTGAAGATAGGGGGTAAGTTGATGAGTCGACGCCTGTCTGGCACCTCTGTCTCCAATGACCTTCGCCAGGCACTGAAGATAGGGGGTAAGTTGATGAGTCGACGCCTGTCTGGCACCTCTGTCTCCAATGACCTTCGCCAGGCACTGAAGATAGGGGGTAAGTTGATGAGTCGACGCCTGTCTGGCACCTCTGTCTCCAATGACCTTCGCCAGGCACTGAAGATAGGGGGTAAGTTGATGAGTCGATGCCTGTCTGGCACCTCTGTCTCCAATGACCTTCGCCAGGCACTGAAGATAGGGGGTAAGTTGATGAGTCGACACCTGTCTGGCACCTCTGTCTCCAATGACCTTTGCCAGGCACTGAAGATAGGGGGTAAGTTGATGAGTCGACACCTGTCTGGCACCTCTGTCTCCAATGACCTTCGCCAGGCACTGAAGATAGGGGGTAAGTTGATGAGTCGACACCATGTCTGGCACCTCTGTCTCCATTGACTTTCGCCAGGCACAGAAGATAGGAGGTAAGTTGATGAGTCGACACCTGTCTGGCACCTCTGTCTCCAGTGACCTTTGTCAGGTGCTGAAGATAGGGGGTAAGTTGATGCGTCGACACCTGTCTGGCACCTCTGTCTCCATTGACTTTCGCCGGGCACTGAAGATAGGGGGTAAGCTGATGAGGCAGTGGCTGTTATCATTACAGCTGCATAAAAGCCTGGAATGAAAATTTGAACCATGAATGGTGGATGAAGCTTGGAGTATAATGCTGAATGCTGGATAAACTGTGGAACGCACATTTTAACTCAGACTGGTTGGGAAAGACTGGATTGTAGATAAAGCATGGGGTGAATATTTGAACTGTGAATGGTTTACAGAGCCTGGAGCTTAATTCTGAAAGATGGCTGAACCTGTTGTAAAACTCTGAATGGTCAGTAAGGCCTGGAGTATAATTCTGACTGATGGCTGAACCTGTTGTAAAACTCTGAATGGTCAGTAAGGCCTGGAGTATAATTCTGACTGATGGCTGAACCCAGTTATAAAACTCTTAATGGTCAGTAAAGCCTGGAGTATAATTTTAAATGGTCAGTAAACCCTGGATTAAAGTTTGGACTCGAAGTGATTGATTCAGCCTGGAGTGCTGCTTTGAATGTTAGATAAACCCAGCAGTGTGACTGTGAATGGCGGATAAACTGTAGCAGAAAATTGTGCATGGTTGGTAAGCCTGAGTGTATTTGCGTGTTGGATAAGGCCAGGAATGTAATTTTGAATGGAGATTAATCAGAGTTTCATCTTGAAAGGAGATACATACACCCCAGAGTGAAATTGTGAATGCTGGATGTACAGTACTGGGAGTGTAATTTTAAATGGCGATAAATCACGAGAGTGAGAATCAATCAAACTGCCAGAGGAAGAAGAAAAAAAACAAAGAGAGCAGGGGGTCTGTTTATTTGTGGTTTTCGTTCTTGCTGTTTATGCATTGATGTGTGTGTGTGTGTGTGTGTGTTCATGAAGAAGCAGGTGTCACAGAGAGTGTGTTTATGGATATAAAAAGACGATGCTGAGTTCAGTTTGCTTGTGTGCGTTCAGAGCCGGAGGGAGCAGCTGCCCCCACTGTGTTCGATGTGCTGATTGGCAACCGGGAGTGGATGCACCGCAACGGCCTGATGGTGACTGAAGAGATGGACGCTGCCATGACAGAGCACGAAGATCAAGGCCACACAGCCGTCCTCTGTGCCATTGATGGTGTGTATTATGATGGTGACAGGAGAGCTTGATGCTGATGTGGCAGAGCAGGGATAGTTACGGAGCGGGGATAGCTCAGCGGTTAGAGCGCCCGACTCCTGATCAAAAGGTTGCAGGTTCCGGTCCCCGCATGAGCAGCGGGGGAATTTTCTTCTCCAGGGTCAGCTTTCTCTGCTGACTCTGATTTCGGTATCCGTTCCACCCTGTGTTCCACGGAAGCACGTAAAAGATCCCGGTCATTCTGCCAATAGCGCAGGTGGCAGGTTACAGCTAAACAAGCATGCACGTAGTGTATGTGGCTTTGAATGGAGTGACTCTGTGTGTATTGATCAGACTGCAGCTTGAGCTCCATCCTGCTGTCAGCTTCCTGTTGCTGCTCTCGCTTCAGTTCCCTTCTGTTCAAGATGGTGTCTTTGTGCTCAGGAAGACCCATAATTCTGTGGTCCAGCCTGTCTCTCAAGTTTTCTCAACGGAAACAGTTCCAGTACTTGTCTTATTGGTGATGGCCCTTTCTTGTCCTTTCAACTGCTTTAAAAAAACAAAAACAAAAATGATTGTCCGTTGATGCCATGTAGACTATGATCAGTAGCAGGTTGAAGAACTCTGTATTTCTGTCATTTTGTCCACTGATGGTGTGTGCCATGATGTGAAACAGCTTCATCTCCATTGACATACCTGACACTTTTGCACTTGTTTTGTTCATGGTTGGTTGATATGTGCAACTCTGATGTCAGTTACATCTTTATTTATTTATCATTGACTTTTGCCCTAATTTTTGTTGTTGTTGGAACCTGTCATTTTTTGATCGGCATGAACATGTGGGTGAATGTACTTGGCGCCGTGAAACATTCCCTGTGCAGTCACCTTGACACTTGGCAATACAGTGGCATTGCATTGTGTTGGTTTGCCAGTGACAGCAAGCTAATGCACACTGGGCTGATACAAGAAACAGATTTTCCCCAGCTGTGGAATGACCGTTCTCTTTGACTGCCTGACGTTGAGGTTTTCCTCTTTTTTGAATAGACTTGCTTTACACTGAGATTGACCTGTGTTGCCAGGAATGATCATTTCCATGATGGCTGTGGCGGACACAGTGAAGTCGGAGGCCCATGTGGCCATCCACGAGCTGAAGAAGTTGGTGCCGGAAATCATCCTGCTGACAGGCGACAACAAGAAGACGGCCCGCGCCATCGCTAGACAGGTGTGTGCTTAGTGAGGTTGATGTGTGCACTTGTTGTGCTCCAGTTTGTTTGCCTGCATCTTTTAACTCCTGTCACATCAGCCTTTAAATGTGAAATCAGACACAGACTGAGGTCTGGAGTGTTTGAGTAGAATTAGCAAACTAAAGGTTGTTGAGTCAGTTGAGCAGCACAAACTTCCCTTGTTGTTGAATCAGTTGAGCCGCACAAACTTCCATTATTGTTGAGTCAGTTGAGCCGCACAAACTTCCATTATTGTTGAGTCAGTTGAGCCGCACAAACTTCCATTATTGTTGAGTCAGTTGAGCGGCACAAACACCTTTTGCTTGTTGAGTCTTTAAATCAGAATTCAAATTTCAGTGTAAGTTAGGCATGCTTTCAGCTGCACAAAAGGAAAAGCTATCTTTGGTTCGCTATTGTTACGTTGTATAAACCATTTTTATGTGCCTAGTGAGTACTGAATCATCAGTTACAGCAGAAAGAAACAGGGAATTCTTGAACTAAGCGATTTTAGAACTACCGGGAACTGTGAATTGAGGTGGTGTATGTTTTTTCCCAAGAACCTTGATTTTGCTCAACAAACCTAAGAAGCATGCATTTAGGGTCAGCATTTGAGTTTTGAACATCTTTGGGTTTTGTTAGATTTGTACCAAAAAGGTGCTTGCAGGAGGGCTGTTTTCTCACAATGTGAAAGGGATGCTTAGTTCAGTAGATTTTTGTTCTGTTGTTTTCATGGTGAGATCAGTATTGAAGAGTTTGCAGAGGTGCTGCCTTGCACAGTTTTTACCTTCAAACTGTTCTCTTCTTCTGTCATTTTCTGGGCTGGATGAATGTCTGGATGGTGTTTGCACAGTTACTGTCACCTTACAAAGCGAGGAAGTTATCAGTTAATGCATTTCTTGGCTAGATCAGCATGCAAGAAATGTTTTCGGAAGTGCTGCTATCACTCAAGTTGAAGAAGAACCTTAGATTATGATCTTAGTTCATGCATTTCGCGGCTAGATCAGCATACAAAAATACCCGTTTTCAGAAGTGCTGCTATTGCTCATGGCAAAGAAGACCCTTAAATTATGATCTTTGTTGTGCTTTCTTGTCTAGATCGGCATCAAGAAGGTGTTTGCGGAGGTGCTGCCATCGCACAAGGTGAAGAAGATTCGGCAGTTGCAGGAGGGTGGGCGTAAGGTGGCCATGGTTGGAGATGGCGTCAACGACTCTCCGGCGCTGGCCCAGGCTGATGTGGGCATCGCCATCGGCACAGGCACAGATGTGGCTGTGGAGGCAGCGGACATCGTCCTCATGAAGGTGAGCGTTGTTTCATCCTCCTGTTCTGGCTTCTGTGGCCTTTCAAGTCAAAGTGCACAGGTGTGAGGTGTTGTGTTGGTAACATTAAGGCTTGCCGAAGACCATTTTTAGGTGATGGGTAGCCTAAGGTGCTAGCCAACGGTAGTCAGTCAGTCACTCAGTCGGTGTTTGATTTTATGTCTGTTCACATTGAGGTGATATTAGACACACGTGCGCGCACGACCCCCCCCCCCCCCCCACACACACACACACACACACGCACGCAAAACAGACACACACACTCACACACAAATTATTATTATGAAAAGATTAGTCATTATGTGGACTACTGCTCTTTCTGGTAGTATTACTGCTGCTGTTATGACAATGACTGCTCGCTGAAGACCATATTAGGTCATGGCTAGCCTAACGAGCTAGCCAACAATAATCATTATGTGGCCTGTTGCTGCTGCTTTCTGCTACTGCTATTTTGACTATGACTGCTGCTTCTGCTGTCACTGCTGCTGTTGTGACTACTGCTAACAGGCAAGAGCTCATTTTTGTTTCGATGTCAGGTAACGTAGTAGTCCCCAAGAAATGCTCAGCTTCCAGTGAAGCAAATGTGGGCTGTGGGTTGTCCAAGCTGGGCTCTGTGCTGGTTTTTCTGGACTGAGCACCCGTTCTGAAAAGCGCATCAGATTCTCTTACTTCCGTGGACAGTCTATAGGTAGTTTTGTTCAGTTTGACCAGGTGGAAGGTAGTTGTCTCCCTTGCTTCCCGGTCTGTGTGGGCAAGACGGCCTCCTTCAGTACAACCCCAGTGCATTCCCCACTGGAGAAGAGACAGCGAAGAGATGGGCCGTCTGATTGGTGACCTGTTGGTTTTGTTTCACAGAGCAACCTCATAGACGTGTTCGCAGCCATCAAGTTGTCCCGTAAAACAGTGCAGCGCATCTACATCAACTTCTTCTTCGCCTGCCTCTACAACATTGTCGGCATCCCCGTTGCGGCAGGTGAGTTGGTGCTGTGAAGATGTACGGCACAGGGAGGGTGCAAGTGGGCTGACCGTTTTCCCTCAAGTCGGGTTTAGTCCCAGCACAGCTGGAACTGGCCTCAAACCCCTGCTGTCTGGCAGGCAGAAGGGATCAAAGTCAAATCTCAAATCCAGGGATGTGTTGCCGAATGCTCTGTCAGTTTTATTTTGCATGTAGAAGCCATGTTTTGTGAGTACCGGATGTCTTGGGGGTGATTGTCCCAGATGAGGCACCGAAATGTCAGAAAGAGCGAAAGCCGTGAATTTTGTGGTTGAGGTGTTGGACTTTGAGCATGTGTTCATCTAATGAAGCGGGAAGGGCTGTAAAGGTGTGGTACCAAAGAACTGTTGGACAGAACCTGTGTTTTTTTTAGGGCATGCTCCTTGTATCAGTAAGTGTGTTGAACATGAGGTTCCAGATTTTTGACGGAAAGCACCTACAGCCTCCAACTGCATTTAGCGCAGGTGCAGATATTGCAGTCTCCTCTGCCAGGAGCATGCAGACATCAGAGGTTCCCACATTTGCAAGTGGAATGGTCGGAATGTATTTGCATGGCTTTTGCGTCTATTGCCTGTTGCCAGGAACTCTGACTTTCACTTGTGCTTTGGTGAATTGTGCAATGCGCAGTTTACTGAGCATTTAATCTCAGGTTGCTCAGACTCATTTGCATTTGGCAGGAAAGCCAGGGGCAGCAGAGTGGTGTCTCCCAGCCTGACTGAGTGGTGACTGTGTGGTTTTGTTGCAGGAGTGTTCGTGCCCTGGGGGCTGTCCCTGAAGCCTTGGATGGCATCAGCGGCTATGGCCGCCTCCTCTGTGTCTGTCGTGGTTTCATCCCTCTTCTTGAGATTGTAAGTCATTACTCTTGTCACTTCCTTTTTCCTTGGATTGTAAGATACTGCCTTTGCATCTTGGTTGTTTCTGTGGTTTTATGATTACCCTTGTCTCTTGGTTTTGTTTCTGTGGTTGTACGATTACCCTTGTCTCTTTTTTTTTTGCTTCTGTGGTTGTACGATTACCCTTGTCTCTTGGTTTTGTTTCTGTGGTTGTACGATTACCCTTGTCTCTTGGTTTTGTTTCTGTGGTTGATGATTACCCTTGTCTCTTGGTTTTGTTTCTGTGGTTGTACGATTACCCTTGTCTCTTTTTTTTTTGCTTCTGTGGTTGTACGATTACCCTTGTCTCTTGGTTTTGTTTCTGTGGTTGTACGATTACCCTTGTCTCTTGGTTGTTTTGTTTCTGTGGTTGTACGATTACCCTTGTCTCTTGGTTTTGTTTCTGTGGTTGTACGATTACCCTTGTCTCTTGTTTGTTTTGTTTCTGTGGTTGTACGATTACCCTTGTCTCTTGGTTTTGTTTCTGTGGTTGTATGATTACCCTTGTCTCTTGGTTTTGTTTCTGTGGTTGTACGATTACCCTTGTCTCTTGGTTTTGTTTCTGTGGTTGTATGATTACCCTTGTCTCTTGGTTTTGTTTCTGTGGTTGTACGATTACCCTTGTCTCTTGGTTCTTTTTGTGATTGTAAGATATTACCCTTACTCTTTGTTGTTTCTGAGATTGTAATGTATTAACTTTGTCTCTTGGTTCTTTCTGTGATTGTGTGATATTACCCCTGTCTCTTGGTTCTTTCTGTGATTGTGAGATATTACCCCTGTCTCTTGGTTGTTTGTCATTGTAAGGTATTGTTACCCTTGTCTTGGTTGTTTGTGATTGTAAGGTATTACCCTTGTCTCTTGGTTGTTTGTCATTGTAAGGTATTGTTACCCTTGTCTCTTTGTTGTTTCTGTGATTGTAAGGTATTACCCTTGTCTCTTGGTTGTTTGTCGTTGTAAGGTATTGTTACCCTTGTCTCTTTGTTGTTTCTGTGATTGTAAGGTATTACCCTTGTCTCTTGGTTGTTTGTCATTGTAAGGTATTGTTACCCTTGTCTCTTTGTTGTTTCTGTGATTGTAAGGTATTACCCTTGTCTCTTGGTTGTTTGTCATTGTAAGGTATTGTTACCCTTGTCTCTTTGTTGTTTCTGTGATTGTAAGGTATTACCCTTGTCTCTTGGTTGTTTGTCATTGTAAGGTATTGTTACCCTTGTCTCTTTGTTGTTTCTGTGATTGTAAGGTATTACCCTTGTCTCTTGGTTGTTTGTCATTGTAAGGTATTGTTACCCTTGTCTCTTTGTTGTTTCTGTGATTGTAAGGTATTACCCTTGTCTCTTGGTTGTTTGTCATTGTAAGGTATTGTTACCCTTGTCTCTTTGTTGTTTCTGTGATTGTAAGGTATTACCCTTGTCTCTTGGTTGTTTGTCATTGTAAGGTATTGTTACCCTTGTCTCTTTGTTGTTTCTGTGATTGTAAGGTATTACCCTTGTCTCTTGGTTGTTTGTCGTTGTAAGGTATTGTTACCCTTGTCTTTTGTTGTTTCTGTGATTGTAAGGTATTACCCTTGTCTCTTGGTTGTTTGTCATTGTAAGGTATTGTTACCCTTGTCTCTTTGTTGTTTCTGTGATTGTAAGGTATTACCCTTGTCTCTTGGTTGTTTGTCATTGTAAGGTATTGTTACCCTTATCTCTTTGTTGTTTCTGTGATTGTAAGGTATTACCCTTGTCTCTTGGTTGTTTGTCATTGTAAGGTATTGTTACCCTTATCTCTTTGTTGTTTCTGTGATTGTAAGGTATTACCCTTGTCTCTTGGTTGTTTGTCATTGTAAGGTATTGTTACCCTTGTCTCTTTGTTGTTTTTGTGATTGTAAGGCATTACCCTTGTCTCTTGGTTGTTTGTCATTGTAAGATATTACCCTTGTCTCTTTGTTGTTTCTGTGATTGTAAGGTATTACCCTTGTCTCTTGTTTGTTTGTCGTTGTAAGGTATTGTTACCCTTATCTCTGTTGTTTCTGTGATTGTAAGGTATTACCCTTGTCTCTTGGTTGTTTGTCGTTGTAAGGTATTGTTACCCTTATCTCTTTGTTGTTTCTGTGATTGTAAGGTATTACCCTTGTCTCTTGGTTGTTTGTCATTGTAAGGTATTGTTACCCTTGTCTCTTTGTTGTTTCTGTGATTGTAAGGTATTACCCTTGTCTCTTGGTTGTTTGTCATTGTAAGGTATTGTTACCCTTGTCTCTTTGTTGTTTCTGTGATTGTAAGGCATTACCCTTGTCTCTTGGTTGTTTGTCATTGTAAGGTATTGTTACCCTTGTCTCTTTGTTGTTTCTGTGATTGTAAGGTATTACCCTTGTCTCTTGGTTGTTTGTCATTGTAAGGTATTGTTACCCTTGTCTCTTGGTTGTTTTCATGACAGGAAGATATTGCGCTTGTCTCGTGGCTGTTTCTGTGATTGTAAGATATTACCCTTATCTCTCTATTTACTTGGTTCTTTCTGTAAGATGTCACTTGTCTCTTCCCTCTTCCTGAAATTGTAATATATTACGCTTGTCTCTTGGGTGTTTCTGTGATTGTAAGACTAAATCAAAAAATTCATGTGCTCTTCAAAGACAGTTCTGCGTCATCCTGTTTTCCATTTCTCTGTCCACCAGTTTCAAGACGCCCAACGTGAAGGACCTGGTGACCCAGGAGTACCACAGGGCGTATGCAGAGGAGCAGGGCAACCTCAAGGAGTCCGGGTCCAAGACCTACTCCCTCAAGCCCATGGCCAACGCGTCTGACGACGACGACATCTCTGTCTACTGTGGAGCGGACGTGGACTCCATCTCCAAGACTGGCAGCAACAAGGGGAGCCTACTGTCGCGACTCAGCAACAAACTGAAGCCCAATACGCCAGACCAGTTGAGTTTGCTGGATAATAACGAAGAGTCCGATCTGGGAGATGGGGTCCAAAACACCAGGATGTGATCCGGGGCTGGCCTCTTTCTGGTTTGTTGGACGGTAACGAGGAGTCCAATCTGGGGGATGGGGTCCAAAACACCAGGATGTGATCCGGGGCTGGCCTCTTTCTGGTTTGTTGGACAACAGCCCTGAAGTGTATCTTGGGGATGGGATCTGACCTCTGGCTGAGCAGCTGAGTTGGAATGATGATAATGATGCAGTGGATATTTTGGGGAGGGTTTGAATGCTGACTGACCAGTTGGGTAGGATGGACACTTACGATGAAGCGGACATGTGGGCTAGGATCTGATCCCTGGCTGATCAGTTCCAGTGCTTTTTTTTTGTGTGTGTGTTTTTCTGCAGTAGCGATAAGACGTATTGGGGATAAGATGTGAGCACCATGAGTGTGTTGGGTAGCAATGATGGGATGGGTACGGAGGATGGGGGTGGCTAGTTGCTGAGCTGCGTGAATTTGTTGGATGGCTACAAGAAGGTGGAGTTTGGTGATGAGCAGCACAAGGACAGAATGCTGTGTTGAGTGTGGCACTGGACAGCAGTGGTGTGATGGGTGTCAAAGCAGTGGTGTGATCGATGTCAAAGCAGTGATGTGATGGGTGTCAAAGCAGTGGTGTGATCGATGTCAAAGCAGTGGTGTGATGGGTGTCAAAGCAGTGGTGTGATCGATGTCAAAGCAGTGATGTGATGGGTGTCAAAGCAGTGACATAACGGGTGTCAATGCAGTGATGTGATGGGTGTCAAAGCGGTGGTGTAATGGATGTCAAAGCAGTGACATAATGGGTGTCAAAGCAGTGATGTGATGGGTGTCAAAGCAGTGGTGTGATGGATGTCAAAGCAGTGACATAATGGGTGTCAAAGCAGTGATGTGATGGGTGTCAGAGACTTGAATTCTTGTTTGGCAGGATTACAGGGATGTTCTGACAGGAGTGAGCGTGTATGGAGTACATCAGAATCTGTTGTTTGGTGACAATTAGGTATTTGGTTGGAGGCCTCTGCTACGTTACTGGCTGTATTGATCTAGACATCTGTCACCCTGATTGCTTTTTGGTACTTTGTCTTCTTCACAGCTGCTTTGGTTTAAGCATGCATTGCCAACCGATTGTGTAATCCGAGCATCACAGTGCCTTTCATTTTGACGTCTGTGCTTTTGTCACCTTTATAATTGGGTTCGTGGCCACTGAGTGATTGTTGTTGAAGTGATTGGAGAGTTGACTTCACCGTGCCCCCTACCCCCAACGCATGTGTGCGTACACACTCCTTTGACTTTTCAAACATAATTATTGAAATGGGACGATAATCATGGAACACTGGACCCCTTCACTGCCCCGGCGTGTAAACGGTATATTTTCCGGTCCTATAGCACATCTGCTTTCAATGCTGTGAGTTTTGATGAAAATCTTTCACATGCCGGTGCAGCAAAGAAGGCCAAAAGGCTTCAGGGTTTAAGATTTGGCCCTTTTACTGGTCATTTTCAAGTGACATCATGGCAGGGAAGGGGTTAATGTGTGCGAAAATAAGTAAATTATTCTGTCATTTTCGTTTGTTGTCCTACACTGGGGCAGATGACTGGAATATTTAGGCAGGAAGGTGGCATTAGGTTTCTGTCCTCAGGGTGAAGGTCACACTGATGGCTGATACAATCAAAATATGACTGTTTTATGTATATCTTCTGAACTATTGACTCTTAAACTTAGTTTGGTGGTAGAGCATTATAAACCAAAATGTTCATTGAAAATATTGGATTGCTGTGTTCAAGGTCAAGGCCACAGGGAACTTTCAAGATATCAATTAATGACAGCCTGATTTAGCTAGAGTGTATTTGCTATTTTGTTGCCTTATAAATGTGTATGTTATATTTTAGCCAGAGCCACTTTTCAGTACTTATAGTGGCAGGGAGGGGAAAAATCTGTTGGATTTGGTTTTTGGGTCTTGTAGTTGTATTGTTTGCATTGTCTGTACTCACTTTGCATTGAGTTTTGTCTGTACTCACTTTGCTTTCACTCTGTTTTCGTTACAGCCTGCAGCCGATAGTGTCTGGGGGTCTGATGTAGATAGAGTCTGCATGGTAACATAATTTTGTGTCACTTTTAGCAAACACATTGCCATTTTACTTTGCATGATAGACTGCAGGCGAACTGAAGACAACCTGCATGTGTGTGTCAGCGTACATCCCCAGCCACAGGGAGTTGGTGAAAACTGCCGGTTATGGATCACAAAGAACACATGTCTGATGTCTTCACATGTCAACACATGATAGCCTTTGTCATCATGAAACTTGCTCAACAAATATACATATATCTACAAACATACATGCTAGCCTCAGAAACTATCAGTTAAAGTTGATTGATCAACTTTTGTCCAGAGCACAGGAATTAAAGTTCAGTGAGACTTGAGCAATCCAGGGTAGTAAACTTAGAGCGTTTTGCTACATGAAAAATGGTAAAGTTTGATTTGTTCCATTACTTGGGTGTCAATTTTCCCGAGATACACATTTTTATATGTGGACATGTTGAAGACATTGAAACGGTAGCAGGGATATGCACTAAGACCAGTTAATGTCTGTTGCACAGGCTGAAGTGTACACACACTTTGTTGGTCCTCCAGTTCGCTTGTGGGAGAGGGTTGGCCTTGTGGTATTCTTTGCCCCGTCTATAGGGTTAACACCCTGGTGAAACAGCACAGGGCTTGATATTCCCACCGGTCCCATGGTCTGTGACGGCTGAAATTACCGCTAGACCAGTGCATCACACCCATCCACTGGTCCCGCCCATCCATTTGTCCCCTGGACCAATAATTTTTTTGGTGATTGATTGATTGATTGAACTTTGTTTCTCAACGGTGAAGGTATTAGCACAAAGGCCGACTCACATATCTGCCATTGCTACTGCTAATAACCAAGACATTCACAGTTAAATATTATTACAGAAGGATATAGACAAATACAGCATCAGTAAAAATAAAAACAACAATTAATAAAATAATAATAATACAACAACAACACATATAAAACCAGACAGCGATTGCAACGGAAATGAAAAAAATAGCAGTGAAAAACAACTGGAGCAAAAAAGTCTAAAACACAGTTAAACACACACACACACACACACAACAACAAAAAAAACTAAAAGAAAAACTATTTAATTTTTTTTTTGGTGAGAAATATCAAGCCATTTCTCAGCCCGTACCCCTGAGCTCTTTTGCAAGCTCTATGGTTAGAAAAACCCTGAGCTCTGGCTTGGAAGTTCTGTGGTTAGAAAAACCCCAAGCTCTGTTCTGGAAGCTCTATGGTTAGAAAACCCCCAAGCTCTGTTGTGGAAGCTCTATGGTTAGAAAAAACCCAAGCTCTGTTGTGGAAGCTTTATGGTTAAAAAAACAACAAGCTTTGTTGTGGAAGCTCTATGGTTAGAAAAAAACCAAGCTTTATTGTGGAAGCTCTATGGTTAGAAAAAAACCAAGCTTTGTTGTGGAAGCTCTATGGTTAGAAAAAAACCAAGCTTTGTTGTGGAAGCTCTATGGTTAGGAAAAACCCAAGCTTTGTTGTGGAAGCTCTATGGTTAGGAAAAACCCAAGCTTTTTTGTGGAAACTCTATGTTTAGGAAAACCCTAAGCTTTGTTGTGGAAGCTCTATGGTTAGGAAAACCCCAAGCTCTGTTGTGGAGGCTCTATGGTTAGAAAAAAAACAGGCTTTGTTGTGGAAGCTCTATGGTTAGGAAAACCCCAAGCTCTGTTGTGGAGGCTCTATGGTTGGAAAAAAACCAAGCTTTGTTGTGGAAGCTCTATGGGCAGGAAAACCCCAAGCTCTTTTGTGGAGGCTCTATGGTTAGAAACCCCCCAAGCTTTGTTGTGGAAGCTCTATGGGCAGGAAAACCCCAAGCTCTGTTGTGGAGGCTCTATGGTTAGAAAAAAAACAAGCTTTGTTGTGGAAGCTCTATGGTGAGAGAAACCCTGAGCTCTGTTTTGGAAGCTCTGTGGTTAGAGAAACTGCTCTAAACTGTTCTAGTTTCTCCAGGTTGGCCTAGAGCTGGTTTAATACATTTAATCTACTTGGATTCATACTTTCAGCTGGGTACACAAGCAAACACTATGTGAAGACAGCTCATGCCATTTCTACAAGAGACAAAGATGTACCGCTTTGAATTCATGGAATACAATTATACACCTATGCTTCAGCAGAAGAGCGAGGAATATAGAGTTGCAGGCAGAGAGTGCTTCTATAGTGTACAGCTGATTTGCTCTTGGTTTGTGTGGGGCTTTGGTGGGCCTTTTTAAAATATTTTTTTATGATCTGCTTCAAACATAGACCCTGAAGCACTAGCAGTATTTTAAAAAAATGTTTAAAAAATCTGAATTTAAGTTTGAGTTATTCTGTATTAGTATTACTATTTTATCCATTGATATAATATTGTGGGCATGTACAAGTATGTTTTTTTGCTTGTTTGGTATTTGGGTTTTCAGTTGTTTTTAGTTTCTGTTGCTAGTGTTATAAATATTAGTATTGTACTGGTATAATTAGTGTGATTATACATGCTATGATATAGTCTCCAAAACTGCCCCGCCTTACTTGTCTGACCTACTTCTCCTTTACATCCCATCCCATGCATTGCATTCCTCAGCTGACACCCACTTTTTGGATTCTAAAACATAAAACAAAACGTTCCGAGGGCACCTTGCTTTTTCCCAACTGGGCCCTGTCGCATGGAACAAACCTTCCTGCTCAGTACGCTACGCTCCAACATAACCCCATTTCAAAGCTTGACTCAAAACCGCACTATTCCACACAGCCCACAGACCAAACTCCTAATTGTTTTGTTTCAGCTGCCAATCATACAGCCCCCCTCCCTACTTTCTGTTAACCTGCCTGTGTCGGTGTGTTCATGCACACACAGGTGTTTGTGTGTGTGTGTGTGCGTGCGTGCATGCATGTGAGCATGTGTGTGTGCATTAGGAAATAAATGGATGAATAATTTGTATGTAAATAAATGTTTATACTAATGTAAGTTTTAGCTTCACATTGTAGCATGTCATTATAATGATTATTGCCGTGTATTACTTTGTACACTCCTTCAGCTGTTGACATTTTTGGTTAGGTAGGGCACTGAGAAATGTATTATTATTATTTATTATTTTTGATGTTTGAGGCACATAGAGCTTGAGGATTTGCACCATATAAGTACTGCTTTATCGTTATTATTCATATAATATAGTACAAATGTATATGTAAAATGAGTTACGTTTTGAAAAGTGCATTCATAGCCCACCTGTCAACTTTGTTTGTCTTGCGTAGCTAAAGCCATTTGTTTGTCTTGTGTAGCTAAAGCCGTGCAGAGACCAGGAAGCGTTGTAATCATGATTAGAAGGACGAGGTGGTAAGGAGAGCCACTGTGAGTTTTGTTTGAGACGTTGGCCCAGGAAATTGAGATGCATACTGTTGATTTGGCTTGTTGCCTTTTGTTTTGTTTTGTTTGAGACGTTGGCCCAGGAAATTGAAATACATACTGTTGATTTGGCTTGTTGCCTTTTGTTTTGTTTTGTTTGAGACACTGGCCCAGGGAATTGAAATGCTGCTTAGTGTTGATTTGGCCCATTGTTGTGTTGTATTTTGTTTCACGGTTTTCACATTGCGCTTGACAAGTTGAGTTGCTTGCAAGTCTATTTCTCTTTGCACTGGATGGTAATCGTGTTATGTCCCCACCTGCACCCTTTTGTTCCCAGTTTGTGTTGTTTGTTACTTTTCCTCAGAGATAGCAGGACCGGTAGCAATCTGCCAGGATATGTTACTGATGTGCAGTCTTCATTTGGTTACTCTTTTCGTTTGTTGGGTTACATTTGGTTGGAAAGGTGGCGACGTTGCCTTCTCCTTTTGCGCTTTTTTCTGCTTGTGTAGGCAGTCAGCACAGACAGTGGTTTTGTGGATAATATATATCGTGTGTTGCAATAGGGGTTTTGTATATATATATATATATTTTCCATCTCAATTTATTTATGTGAATGGTCTGTTTATGTTCATTCAGTCTATCAAGTTTGTAATATTGATTTTGTGTGTTGAGTTGACAATGAAGTTAGCACGTGGTTCAGGATTTCACATGTTCCAAATGTTGCTGTTTTTCAGTTTTGACCATTTTGTACTGTCTATCCATCAATTCGCAATTTTTGTATAATATATATATCTTACTGAAATGATGACTGACATACTGATAAACGAAATGAATTTATTGTACATGTACTTATATGTAGTGCGGTCATAGGAAGTGGAGATTAACACGGAGATGTACCAAGATGAGAGGGTTAAGAATTTGATCAGAGGTGAAGGAATTTGAGGACTTTCCTGCAGTCATACCAGGTGGAGATTAAAGTTGAGATGTACCAAAATGAGAGAGTTAAGAATTTGACAAGAGGTGAAGGAATTAGAGGACTTTCTCTTCCTTTGTCGTTATGGTGCCTTCTGATTTCATCCCTATTGGCTCCTGTCTGGAACGTTCTGAGGCTCTGATGCTGGAGAAATATATCAGCATTTGACATGTCTGTCAAAATAACATGCCCAAAGTATACATAATAATGATTTTATGATTATGGTAATAATAATAATAATGATGATGATACATAATAATAATGATGATGATGATGATAAATAATGACGATGATTATAATGATAAACATCTACATGTGTAGAGTTGTTTCATGATTGTTTCTGGAGAGATGGGGGGGGGGGGGGGGGGGGGGGAAGGAGAGTGGGAGGGGAGGGAGAGAGAGTGGGTGAGAGAGAAATGGGGAAAGAGAATGAGAAATTGAGGGCTACCTCTGTATGTAGGTTAGTACAGTTGTTTGACGTTTTTTATGTACCTCTTGTGTATTATTGTAATGTATGTAATATGTATTATTATGTTACATGTTTACAGGTGTATAAAATGTTACTGAATTTAACTGATATGTGAACGTGTGTGTCAGTAAGCACGTTGAGCACACTTAGCAGGGAATAACGCTAAAGAAAATCTATGTATTGTTATTATATACATGCTGCATTGCACCCTTCCTTTTCTGCACCTCTGCTGCTATTCATCTGCACCACTTATGTCAGGGTATGTGAAATATGACAGTGTAAGGTAGTGTATGTGAAATATGACAGTGTAAGGTAGTGTATGTGAAATATGACAGTGTATGTGTAGTGTATGTGAAATATGACAGTGTAAGGTAGTGTATGTGAAATATGACAGTGTAAGGTAGTGTATGTGAAATATGACAGTGTATGTTAGTGTATGTGAAATATGACAGTGTATGTTAGTGTATGTGAAATATGACAGTGTAAGGTAGTGTATGTGAAATATGACAGTGTATGTTAGTGTATGTGAAATATGACAGTGTATGTTAGTGTATGTGAAATATGACAGTGTAAGGTAGTGTATGTGAAATATGACAGTGTATGTTAGTGTATGTGAAATATGACAGTGGATGTTAGTGTATGTGAAATATGACAGTGTATGTTACTTTTTTTGTTAGTGTATGTGAAATATGACAGTGTAAGGTAGTGTATGTGAAATATGACAGTGTATGTGAAATATGACAGTGTATGTATGTTAGTGTATGTGAAATATGACAGTGTATGTACGTTAGTGTATGTGAAATATGACAGCGTATATGAAATATGACAGTGTATGTTAGCATATGTGAAATGTGACAGTGTATGTGAAATATGCATGTGTATTGTAATATGATGGTGTATGTAAAATGTGAAATGTGACAGTGTATGTGAAATATGACAATGTATGTTAGTGTATGTGAAATATGACAGTGTATGTTAGTGTATGTGAAATATGACAGTGTATGTCAAATATGACAATGTATATCAAACATGCCTGTGTATGTGTAATATGGTGGCGTATGTCAAATGTGAAATGTGACAGTGTATGTGAAATATGACAGTGTGTGAAATATGACAGTGTATGTTAGATCAGATATGACAGTGTATGTGAAATATGACAGTGTATGTGAAATATGACTGTATGTGAAAACCACATGTTTATTTAGGGACGTATTCAAGTTACTGTTCATTATTATACATAAATAATTAATAATGTTCATCATGTATGGTTCAGCCTTCGTCCACTTATATTCATCCTATCACTTCACTTCATTTTACAGTGTGTACAGAAACCACATGTATACTCCAGGTCCTGGTCAAAATACTGCACTCCTTTAGGACAGACCCAGAATGTGTGGCTGAATCCGACCAAACAAGTGGAAATAGCTGACCTGAGGCAAAGAACAGTGCTGTTATTGTGATGTGTGTGTGTGTATTTAGTGGGGGGGAGGGGGGGGGGGTTCACGTTGGCACTTTGAGGTACTGGTGTGTATTTGCAGGCATGGGATTTTGCTGTGGTTTGTAGTCAGATGGTAATCGGGTCAGGAGTCAAATTCTCTTGTTATGGGTCCTCTGGGATTCTAGGGCATTTGAGACTTTTCTGTGCTGCCTACAATGTCCATGGGGTGTCTTGGTGTATGGAGGAATACTTCACAATCTTGCCTCCCCAACACCTCCCAAAACAACAACAACAACAACAGCAAAACAACAACAACAACATCCCACATGGAAAAAGAACACTGCTGTACAGTGTATGTGTGTGTGTGTGTGTGTGTGTGCAGGAAATTCTAATCAAGAGTCAAGATTAATTTATTGTCATATTTGAGGGTTAAACCTGTTTGCTTTGTGAAAAAGAACTTGTGGAATTATGAGATCTGTTTGCATTGTGAACAAGAACCTGTTTCAGTATGAGACCTGTTGCATTGTAAAAAAAGTATTTATGGAATTATGAGACCTGTTTGCACTGTGAGAAAGAACCTGTGCATTATGAGACCTGGCTGTTTGCATTGTGAACAAGAACCTGTTTCAGTATCAGACCTGTCTGCACTGTGAAAAAGAACCTGTTTCAGTATCAGACCTGTCTGCACTGTGAAAAAGAACCTGTGCATTATCAGACCTGTCTGCACTGTGAACAAGAACCTGTTTCAGTATCAGACCTGTCTGCACTGTGAACAAGAACCTGTTTCAGTATCAGACCTGTCTGCACTGTGAACCCCAAGAACCTGCATTATCAGACCTGTCTGCACTGTGAACAAGAACCTGTTTCAGTATCAGACCTGTCTGCACTGTGAACAAGAACCTGTTTCAGTATCAGACCTGTCTGCACTGTGAACAAGAACCTGTTTCAGTATCAGACCTGTCTGCACTGTGAACAAGAACCTGTTTCAGTATCAGACCTGTCTGCACTGTGAAAAAGAACCTGTTTCAGTATCAGACCTGTCTGCACTGTGAACAAGAACCTGTTTCAGTATCAGCCCTGTCTGCACTGTGAACAAGAACCTGTTTCAGTATCAGACCTGTCTGCACTGTGAACAAGAACCTGTTTCAGTATCAGACCTGTCTGCACTGTGAAAAAGAACCTGTTTCAGTATCAGACCTGTCTGCACTGTAAAACAAGAACCCGTGTCATTATCAGACCTGTCTGCACTGTGAACAAGAACCTGTTTCAGTGTCAGACCTGTCTGCACTGTGAACAAGAACCTGTTTCAGTATCAGACCTGTCTGCACTGTGAACAAGAACCTGTTTCAGTATCAGACCTGTCTGCACTGTGAACAAGAACCTGTTTCAGTATCAGACCTGTCTGCACTGTGAACAAGAACCTGTTTCAGTATCAGACCTGTCTGCACTGTGAAAAAGAACCTGTTTCAGTATCAGACCTGTCTGCACTGTGAAAAAGAACCTGTTTCAGTATCAGACCTGTCTGCACTGTGAACAAGAACCTGTTTCAGTATCAGACCTGTCTGCACTGTGAACAAGAACCTGTTTCAGTATCAGACCTGTCTGCACTGTGAAAAAGAACCTGTTTCAGTATCAGACCTGTCTGCACTGTGAAAAAGAACCCGGGCATTATCAGACCTAGCTGTCTGCACTGTGAAAAAGAACCCGTGCATTATTGACCTGGCAGTTTGCATTGTGAACGAGAACCTGTTCAGCAGAGACCAGTTTGCTCTGCAAATGGTGCAGGGGTGAAGAAGGCCCGATGCAGAAAGAGATGGGACGATTTGATGGAAGACATGCTGCAGGTTCTGGTTGTTGTCCCCCGCATCAGGATTCTTTGCATCCGCTTTGCGTGGCTTGTGGATCCGTTTCTTGTAAAACGGTATGCAACATTTTACAGACCTGTAATCGTTTTACTTTTGGCACAATCTGTGGATCAGTTTGCTGTGCACCTATGGACCGACATGCTCTCGTGGCATTAGTTGGATATTTATTTATTTTCAGAGGGAGGATTTGGGGGGGGGGGGGCGTATGTTGCTGGTTTGTAAGCAACGTCTTTCTTGAGTGTATAACCCAGCGGTGGAACGATCCAAAGGTGTGGAACAGGAAAAGCAGGGTAAAAGCTGCAGAGAGACGACGGGAAAAAAGTTAACCTTACTCCTTCCTTGTAAACAGTTGTGAGCCAGGATAAAGAGCAAGCAGGACGGTGTTTCTGATTTGACTTCATAGTCAAGGGGAGAGAGAGGGAGGGAGGGTGTGCGCGGGGTAGGAGAGAGAGGGAGGGGAGGGAGGGTGTGCGCGGGGTAGGAGAGAGAGGGAGGGGAGGAGGGTGTGGGGGTAGGAGAGGGAGAGAGAGAGGGAGGGAGGGAGGGAGGATGTGTGCGCGGGGAGAGGAGGGGGAGGGAGGGAGGGGGGAGGGAGGATGTGTGCGCGGGTAGGAGAGGGGGGAGGGAGGATGTGTGCGCGCGGTAAGGGAGAGGGGGAGGGAGGATGTGTGCGCGCGGTAAGGGAGAGGGGGAGGGAGGATGTGTGCGCGCGGTAAGGGAGAGGGGGAGGGAGGATGTGTGCGCGCGGTCTAGGAGAGGGGCAGAAGAGAGGAATTATAGCAGACATGGCTGTTGGTAGAAGACAGGGGCGACTGTTGATGTGAAAACAAGAGAGGGTAGCGGCTTTCCTCCAAACACCTCCCTTTGGGTCACCCCCTTCTCTTCATCCTCTCTCTCTCTCTGTCTCTCTCTCTCTGTCTCTCTCCCTCCCTCCCTCTGTCTCTCTCTCTGTCTCTCTCTCTGTCTCTCTCTCTGTGTCTCTCTGTCTCTGTCTCTCCCTCCCTCTCCCCCTCTCTCTCTCTCTCTCTCTCTGTCTCTCTCTCTCTCCCTCTCTCTCTCCCTCCCACTTTCTCTCCCTCTCCCTCTCTCTGTCTCTGTGTCTCTCTCTGTGTCTCTGTCTCTCTCTCTCTGTCTCTGTGTGTGTGTGTGTGTCTCTCTCTCTCTCTCTCTCTCTCTCTCTCTCTCTCTCTCCTCTCTCTCTCTCTCCTCCTCCTCCTCTCTCTCCTCTCCTCTTCTCTCTCTCTCTCTCTTCTCTCTCTCTCTCTCTCCCCTCCCCCCCCCCCCCCTCTCTCTCTCCTTTGTTGTTGTTTTTGTCTACAAGATTTTTTTTCTTCCCTGTTTTGTTTGTTCTTATTTCATGATGTTGAACACTTTTGTGTTGTGTGGTGTGGTTTCTTCATTTCTTTAAAAAAACATATTTTCATTGGAACACATTTTTTATGCTGTTGTCAATGATAAAAGCATAATAATGTGGAATGTGCATTATCTGCCGCACCTGCATAAAAAGAAAAGTGAGGACCAGTTTATGTGCATGCTTACTGCAATTTTACACATGCATGCACTCACGCACACACACACACACACACACACACACACACACACACACACCAAATAAATAAATAAAAAAGAAAGAAGAAAAGTGAACAAATTAAAGGAAGTATATATGTATATATACTTTCACCATGGATACACCTGCATACATATAGTACACAATTGTGCACTGCTGGAACTAAAACCTTTATGTATACACACTGATCATGATGGAATTGCTTAAGTTGATACTTGTTGTGTTTTGGGGGTTCTGCAGGAATGCATTCTGCACACAGGTTCATGGTGAATGTTTCCATTCTTGCACAGTTCTGATTTGATGTTGACTGAAAGGTCTTGGCAAAGGGGAGTGCCCACAGCTGCCCAGCATGTCCAGATTTTTTATTTATTTTTTGTTTTAAATTATTTTTAATCCAACCATACAAATGTGCTTTTTTTTCTTTTCTTCTTCTAATATTTCTATTTCTTTTTAAGGAAGATGTCATGAAAGATTTAGTTTTCAAACGTGTGTTGCAAAGAACTGTTTATGAAATGCATTAAAAGTTCATAAAGGTTTTATGTAAATGTAGCATTCATCTGACTGCTGTACGAACAAACGACCCCCACCCCCACCCCCACCCCCAACCAAAAAAAGAAAGTTGGGGAGGGGTGGGGGGGGGGGGGGGGGCAGAATGGAAACAAGAGAGGGAGAGAGAGAGAATACGAATAAACATTTTTCGAGAGTAGTGGAGTACACACACAGGGTCTTTTTACAACCAGCCCTCGCCCATGAGGGACTAATTCTACTAATACTACACATACACATGTATATCAGATGCTCCAAAACTCGGGAGAGAGAGAGAGTGTCATAGAGAGAGAGTGAGAGTCACAGAGAGAGAGAGAGAGAAACCTGTGCCCCATCACTAGTCTGCCTTGGGCTGTAGTTACGCAAAGGAGAACGAGTGCTCGTTGCTTGTTGACGGTTGTAGAGTTGACATTGTCGCGAATGAGAGTCGATCAAGCAAAATAGTCGTATTTTCCATCTTGGACTGACCATAAATAGCACACATCTATTTTCACTCGTTTGTGAAGTCTTGTTTGTGATGCATATCAGTTATCGGAGCGTGGTTGCTTTGACCTTCGTGTATGAAATGTTGTGTACAACGGAATAAAGTCGTATTTTCACAATATAGTGTGAGTTTGTGTGTGTGTGTGTGTTGTCTGCAGATACTTGCCTCTCGTCCCCCACCTCCCCTACACCAGATCCCCCTCCCGCCTCCACACTCCCCCACACACACACACACAGACATATATATATAGAGAGAGAGAGAGAGACACCCGTAGACCTACCATTGCATTGTGATGGTGGAATTCGAATCGGGAGATTTTGGGCTTCCCCCATCCCCCAGTCCCCCCACCCCACCCACCCACACACGCACGTATGCACGCACACACACACACACACACACACCATCGAATAATTATGATCTCCCACCTATGACCAAAGCACACACAAGTTAAGTGATGTGAACATTTTTAATTCAGTGGGTACGTAAACAACAACAAAACAAACTTTTTGCCCGGCATAATGGCTTTAGACTAGCAATTCAGCGACGAAAAGTTGTTGACAAAGGCGAACGCAGCTCAGCAGTCAATTCAGCACATCTTGTAGGTTCAACGGGACTAAAACTCGATCACGTGATATTTTAAGCTCCTAATTGTGTGTATGCCTTAAGTATTTAATCGGTTGTCTGTACTCTGACAGTCGCTTGTGGTCTAGAGTGTTCATCTTAACGGCTTTTTCCGCTTTTGGATATCGGCTGTGTTGGTTTAGTGAGCCATGTAATGAATAATTACTCTTTTAATTAATCCTTCTCTTCTTGCGTGTAGGTGACCTGTAAACTGTCGGCACCGGGTATATGGTGGCGCTTGCCTCGTATTCACGGAAGACAATAGCCTAGACGATGTTGCAGAGTGGTTAAGATACAGTGGCCTATACCATCGAGAGACTGAGGGTTAGTCCAGGCCGATGAAGCCAGTTACCTTTCCCGCTCCTTTTCTTCGGTCTCAGAGTGATGGACTGAGCGTCTTGCCCCTCGGATATATCGACCTGAGTTGAGGTAACAGCAAAACCTTTCTTGTTCGTTTAAGGTCGCATGGCTATATAACCACTGAGCGCAGGACTCGTGATTGAAAGATCGCGGGTTCGAATCCCTGCTGGAGCAGCGGGAGAATTTTCGTCTCCAGGGTCGACTTTCTGTGCTGACTCTTATTTCGGTACCCGCTCCACCCCCGTGTTACCGCAGTAGCACGTAAAAGATCCCGGTCATTCTGCCGAAAGTGCAGGTGGCAGGTTACAGCTGAACACGCATACACCTTATGTATGTGGCTTTGCATGAAGCGACACGGTGCATGGTTGTACGGTGTACACAGAACTTGCGCCGAGACGGCAGCAGTTTTATGTGGCACCAGCCATGCAAGTACACCACTTCGGTGGATATTCAAAAACGCGCTATAAAAAAGCTAGTCACTCATGTAGAATCACATGCGAGCGCAGTGAGTCTGTTCGAGAGCGGAGAATAGCGCTATACAAAAGCGATCAACAACAACAACAACACAAAAGAAAGAACAAAAATTGGGGTTTCATATTGCTGAAGACGACGCAACACACCCAGAGCGGTAAAAAAAAGTTTGGGCCCACACTGCAGGGCCAGTAATAAAAGCTAAAACAACAGCAACAACAAAGCATGAAAAATAAACATCAAAGAACACATTACATATATAAAATCAACAGCTGTTGAAACTTTATCTCCCTTGTTCTTCCACTTCCTGCTAAGAATACATACCGGCGCACGGTTACACACGTAAGAAACACTTAGGAAACACACGCGCACACACAACACAAACTCACATTCATTCACACGCACACGCCACAAACACGAGCATACAACACACGCACACACAGCACCACTACACACACACACACACAAACACATACACATACACACACACAACACGCGTGTGCTACAGGTGTGCCCACTTTAAAAACCACATACTGGACACTCTAGACTGTTCACTGATGTGTAACAACAACCTCCGCCATCTTAAAAACACCAGAATGTTGACTGACGTTGAACAACAACAACAACAACAACCCCCACCATCCTAAGCACACTAGAATGTTCGCTGACGTTGAACAACAACAACACTAACAACAACAACAACCACCGCCATCCTAAAAACGCCAGAATGTTCATTGACATTGAACAACAACAACAACCCCCGCCATTCTAAAAACACCAGAATGTTCATTGACGTTGAACAACAACAACAACAACCCCCGCCATTCTAAAAACATCAGAATGTTCATTGACGTTGAACAACAACAACAACAACAACAGCAACCCCTGCCATCCTAAAAACATCAGAATGTTCATTGACGTTGAACAACAACAACAACAACAACCCCGCCATCCTAAAAACACCTGCAGTCCTAAGGGATGATAACAGTGAGTCAGTGATTACCTGCCGGGTTGACATCGTGATTTTCCTGGGACACGCTTAACCCCTTCACTGCCGTGATGTCACTGGTAGACGACAATAAACGTGTGGAATTTGAAACCGTTCAGCCTTTTTGTCTTCTTTTTCGCACTGGCATGTGAAAGGATTTTTATCAAAACGCATAGCATTGAAAGCAGATGTTTTATATAACCGGAAAATATACTGTTTGCAGGCGTTTCCGTGTATCTTTCAGCCCGGAAATTGTACAGGCTGGGGCAGTGAAGGGGTTAAAGATCTACATTAGCCTTGGACTTTCCCGGGAAACGTTGGTTTAACTTTTTTTTTTTTTTAAATTATATCTTTTTCTGTCTCTCGAGATCCACACGGAGATTGCATTGCATTCAATGTCCGTCGAGTCCTATTATATTTCTCTGAGTCTCTCTGTCCCGCTCCCACCTCCCCCAACTGCCTCCCCTGTCTGTCTCTTTCCGTCTCTGTCTCTCTGTGTCTGTCTCCCTCCCTCCCATCTCTGTTGCTGACGTTGTTGCATAGTTCGGTCAGCATGTGTGGAACGTTGTTGCTCTTCAAGTTTTTCCGTATATGTGTTCGTCCTGATATAACCGTCATGGTTGGCTGTGCGTTAAAGCATCAGTTATCTATCTATCCGTATGTGTGCATATTGTCGTCTTTGTTAGAAAAACTGTCTTTATCACTAAAGAAAAACTGCCTTTATCACTAAAGAAAAACTGTCTTTATCACTAAAGCCTGAAAACCGTCTTTATTACTACAGAAAAAACTCTTTATCACTGAAGAAAAACTGTCTTTATCACTGAAGAAAAACTGTCTTTATTACTAAAGAAAAACTGTCTTTATCACTAAAGAAAAACTGTCTTTATCACTAAAGCCTGAAAACTGTCTTGATTACTAAAGTAAAACTGTCTTTATCACCGAAGAAAAACTGTCTTTATTACTAAAGAAAAACTGTCTTTATCACTAAAGCCTGAAAACCGTCTTTATTACTACAGAAAAACTGTCTTTATCACTGAAAAAAACTGTCTTTATTACTAAAGAAAAACTGTCTTTATCACTAAAGAAAAACCGTCTTTATTACTAAAGAAAAACTGTCTTTATCACTGAAAACCCCCCGTCTTTATTACTAAAGAAAAACTGTCTTTATCATTGAAGAAAAACTGTCTTCATTACTAAAGAAAAACTGTCTTTATCACTAAAGAAAAACTGTCTTTATTAGTAAAGAAAAACCGTCTTTATTAGTAAAGAAAAACTGTCTTTATTAGTAAAAGAAAAACTGTCTTTATCACTAAGTGTTAAAGACCAGTCAGACGAGGAGTGATTTTCTCCCTCGTGATGTGTTGATAACATGACGACAGATATTCCCGTACTCTGTTCTGTTGGTACACGGTCAGCTTCGTCAGTTCTTCAGTCCTACGCCTCATTATTGCGCTGCGTCCGACGCGGTTATCTTGCAAGATCAGCGGGAAGACGTAGATACAGACACGCTGCAGGAGCACGGCGACGTACTGATGTCTACTGCTGCCCTGGTTTTGGCCCCGTGCAAGGAAGACGTGGAGAAAGGCACGGAGAAGGTGTCCCGTGGTGTACAGTAGGCGATAGAGAGTTGTGCACTTCTGGGGCAGCCGGGCTACAGACGTCTGTGCAAACAAACACCTGTCTCTGCAGCCGATTAAAGAGTCATCGGATCTCTGACGATTGGTGGTCGGTTTCGTCACTGTGTGACCATGGAGACTAAACAAACACACACACTCACACGGACACTCTCTCTCTCTCTCTCTCTCTCTCTCTCTCTCTCTCTCTCTCTCTCTCTCTCCTCTCTCTCTCTCTCTCTCTCTCTCACACACACACACACACACACACACACACACACACACACACACACGGAAACTCATCGAGAGAGAGAGAGGAGAGAGAGAGAGAGAGAGAGAGAGAGAGAGAGAGAGAGGAGAGAGAGAGAGAGAGAGAGAGAGAGAGAGGCACCGTCACACACACACACACACACACACACACCACACACACACACAACACACACACACACACACACACACACACACACACACACACACACACACACACACACACACACACACACACAACACTGAACGACTATACTAGTGTCGTGTGTGTGCAGTCACAGTTCTGTGCATCTCTCTGTCTCTGTCGTCCGCTCTGCAGTCTCTGTCTCGTCTCTGTCTCTGTCGTCTGTCTTCTCTTCTTCTCTGTCTCGTCTGTCGTCTGTCTGTCTGTCGTGCTTCGTCTGCTGTCTGCTCTTCTCTCTCTCTCTCTTGTGTTTGTGTGTGTGTGTGTGTGTGTGTGTGTGTGTGTGTGTGTGTGTGTGTGTGTGTGTGTGTGTGTGTGTGTGTGCAGGTGTGAGTGTGTGTGTGTGTGGATATATCAGTATATCAGTAGGCCTGTATTCGTATTCCTCTGACTCCCCTGCAACCTCTGCCGGAAGAAATGTCCCATGGAACTGAACAAAAAACCTTGCGTGAAATCTGGGTCGCCTTGCCTGGGTAAGACTACGCAGCTGCCGCATGACTGAGCAGCGCTACCCATTCCTACCAGAATGTGTAGTATTTTCGTGTTGCCAAACAGTAGTATGGCCGCCAGTTTTGGGGACTTTTAACGTGCACAACTAGAAGTTGATGCATGCGATTGCACACATGGGCTACACGAACACCGTAGTGAAAGTTGACTGGGAGAAAAATCCCTTACCGCACCGGGGACTCGAACCCGCGTGAGACTGCGCCTGGCTTTTCGGTTCGACTCTCCGCTACAAACTGAGCTATTCCTCCCCAAACATAATATTTCAAAATATATGTATGTTTAATGTGTAACTGCATCAGCCGCTTTTAGCCAAAGGCTGTTTTAAGAACACGCCACATAAACACTCTTCTTCATAGTTCTCTTGTGAGGTCACCTTTCTTTCTTTCTTTCTTTCTTTCTTTCTCGTCGTCTCTCTTTAGGGGTTGCTGTTCCGAGAGAAGTTCTGCTGTAGATGTTCGCACTTCATGTGTGGCTGAAGATGTTCGCACTTCATGTGTGGCTGAAGATGTTCGCACTTCATGTGTGGCTTCGGAATAGGCAATGTTTAGAAACCGGCATTTTGTACCAACAACTTCGCAACGTCTGAAAACCGGCATTTTGTAACAACAACTTCGCAACGTCTGGAAACCGGCATTTTCTACCAACAACTTCGCAACGCGGTCTGGAAACCGGCATTTTGTAACAACTTCTCAACGTCTGGAAACCGGCATTTTGTAACAACAACTTCGCAACGTCTGGAAACCGGCATTTTGTACCAACAACTTCGCAACGTCTGGAAACCGGCATTTTCTACCAACAACTTCGCAACGTCTGGAAACCGGCATTTTCTACCAACAACTTCGCAACGCGGTCTGGAAACCGGCATTTTGTAACAACAACTTCGCAACGTCTGGAAACCGGCATTTTGTAACAACAACTTCGCAACGTCTGGAAACCGGCATTTTGTAACAACAACTTCGCAACGTCTCGAAACCGGCATTTTTTAACAACAACTTCGCAACGTCTGGACACCGGCATTTTGTACCAACAACTTCGCAACGTCTGGAAACCGGCATTTTGTACCAACAACTTCCAACACCCGGCACTGAGCCCGTACCAACGCCTCACGTGAGTCGTATACGATCACCGCCGCCACGTCAGTGTCAGTAAGCACTGAGATAACGGCCGATTCACACACGTCACGTTGTGAGCAAAGGCTGAGGAGGAAAACTGACGGATTATCTCACGAGGATCAGCAGCTAGGCTGTCTGGTTATCTGCCACGGCCGGACGCGGCCGTAAAGCTTTTTGTGTTGAGTTGTTTGTTTAACCTGAAGCAGTTATCAGCCTGAGGATAAAACCAGAACTTCAGCAGTCAGTCCCCTGGATCATGGACGAGGCGCGTTTTCAGGACAAGAAAACCAGATTTTTCTGTTCGTCTGCGTTTTATTGTTGTGGTGGTTGTAGTGTTCCCATCTGAACACTCTGTGTTTCATTGTTGTGGTGGTTGTAGCGTTCCCGGCTGAACACTCGTGTTTCATTGTTGTGGTGGTTGTAGCGTTCCCGGCTGAACACTCTGTTTCATTGTTGTGGTGGTTGTAGCGTTCCCATCTGAACACTCTGTGTTTTATTGTTGTGCTGGTTGTAGCGTTCCCATCTGAACACTCTGTGTTTCATTGTTGTGGTGGTTGTAGCGTTCCCCTAACACCTGTGTTTCTGTTGTGGTGGTTGAGTTTCCCCGAAATCCATGTTTGACTTTTCGGCTGCCCTGTTTCATTGTTGTGGTGGTTGTAGCGTTCCTGGCTGAACACTCTGTTTCATTGTTGTGGTGGTTGTAGCATTCCCAGCTGAACACTGTGTTTCATTGTTGTGGTGGTTGTAGCGTTCCCGACTGAACATTCTGTGGTCACCCGTGATATGAAGTTGTTCACTGCCAAATGCATTCAACAAAAACAAAAAATAAAAAACTAATCATAAAATAAACAAACAAAAAACAACAAGACAACAGCAACAAACAAACAAACAAACAAACAAACAAACACAACAATAGCAGTTTCTTTTTTTTTAAAATGCTGAATTGATCAATTTTATTTTGTGTTTTGACGATGACGTGCCTTTGAGGATGACGTCTGTTTTTCTACTTCTCGCTTTCAGCTGGAACAACACGCACCAGCCCCACACCGCTCAGCCGCCTTGACCTGTTTGTACTGACGTGCTCCTCCAGGCTGACAGATGACGTCACTGATGACGCTGGCAACGTCAGAACGCCGGCGTGCGGGATGGTGCGTGGGCTCCGGTCTGAGAGCACCGGGGTCAAAGTGCTGATCCAGAAGAGGCGTGACGTGCGGACCTGGCTGATGAGTCTATGGACACAGCGGTAGCGACCACTGACCGGCTGAACGCCCCCCCCCCCTGACTCCCACCCCCACCCCACCCCCCCAAAAAGGGGGGGGGGGGGGAGGAAAGAAGGGAGAAAAAGAAGAAGAGAAGAAGCTAAACAACAACAGCAACAACAAATAAACAAACAGCAACAATAACAGAAACATAACAGTAACATGACACAGAAAAAAACACGAAGACAGTCAGTGTACGTTCGAAGGATGTGCAATAGCTGCCCAAGTGTACGTTTCAGCGCCTATGTTTCCAGGTGTCTTGATGATGGTGTGCTTTTTCTCTGGAGTACTGCCGAAAAGGAGGGTGGAGGTGTTCCGATCAGATTGGGGAGTTGTGATGGGTGTGCAGGTTGTGGAAGATGGCGGTGTTCATTGGGTGGTTGTGAGGGTGTAGTGGTGGATTCACGGAGACTGCTTATTTTAGACTGTAGTAAGGCTTTCTTTTCTTTTTTACACCAACGTCGGATTTCACTTTTTGCTTTTCCTGTTCGACCTTTCGGAGTTTTGTTTTGAGTAGGGAGCATTCATTTTCTAAGGGATCAATTCGGGCCGAGGCATAACATTTGCTTTCATTTTTTAGTTGCTGCGTAATGTTCGCTAGCTCTGTATTTAGCGTGTCAAGAGCGTGTTTTAGAATAGAGTAGTGAAAGTGAACGTCTTCCTCGAGTGCTTTCAGTTTTCTGGCGACTGTTGGTGAGGTAATGGGGCTACGATAAGATTTGTTTAATGCCTTCCTTTTAACAGCCCACCTGACCCGGCCCCGACTTAACTTGCTGCCGGCTCTGCCACAGAACTGTCATCTTCAGTAAATGAGTCTTTGAAGAGAGAGAGAGAGAGAGAGAGAGAGAGAGAGAGAGAGAGAGAGAGAGAGAGAGAGAGAGAGAGAGAGAGAGAGAGAGAGAGAGAGAGTAATGATACTATATATGAGGGTGTGTGTGTGTGTGTGTGTGTGTATGTGTGTGTGTGTGTGTGTGTGTGTGTGTGTGTGTGTGTGTGTGTGTGTGTGTGTGTGTGTGTGTGTGCGTGCGTGCGTGCGTGCGTGCGTGCGTGCGTGCGTGCGGTATAGACTACTGTTAATCCTACGGTATATTGCTGACGCATCCCTTTGCCCCCCCCCCCCCCACCCCCCTACACACACACACACACACGCACACACGCACACACACACACACACACACACACACACACACACACACACACACACACACACACACACACACACACACACACACACACACAAAGGGGGTAAGAAAAGAAAAAAGGAGGCAAAGTGAGAAAACTACAGCATCGGCCGCAACCAGGACGCAATATCCTGTAGGGCATGTAAGTGTTTTCTTTCGGTAAATGATTGATTGAAACTGAATTTGTAGTCCTCGTGACTGCACCAGTGAGGAACAGCGGCGCTGACAGAAAATGGACCGCATAGGAACGGTGTATCCCTGCATAAACAAGAGGCAAATGAATCTTGCAGAAGTGATCGAGCAACGAGCGTACGACGGTCAGAGAGGTGTATAAACTCCATCACCTCTGGTACTGCTTCAGGAACCGCCGTTATTACACTGTAAACTATCGATCAACCCAACCGGAATTAACAGACCTGAAACGTTTTACTTTTGTTCGTTCTGGAGCCAAAACAAAGCAAAACACAAAATGTCGAGATTATTGAGACGTATACTGAAAGGTCTCCAAGTCACTTTGTAGAGTCTGTTCTCCAAGTAGTCCTACATAGTCTGGTCTGCTGGTCACCGTATAGAGTCTGGTCTCCTGGTCAACGTATAGAGTATTGTCTCCTGGTCGCCTCATGGTATGGTCTCCTGGCTACAGGTTCCAGCACAGAATGGTTTCCTAGTCGCCGTATAGAGTATGGTTTCCTGGTCGCCGTATAGAGTATGGTTTCCTGGTCGCCGTATAGAGTATGGCCTCTAGGTCGAGGTATGGAGTCTGGTCTCCAGTCAGTATAGATCTATAATCTCAGTGTGGCGGAAAAAAGGTCTTGTCTCCTGGTCGTCCAGTAGAGTCTTCACGTCGCCGTATAGAGTCTGGTCTTCAGGTCGCCGTACAGAATCTGGTCTTCAGATCGCCGTATAGAGTCTGGTCTCCAGGTTGCCGTATTGAGTCTGGCCTGGTCGCCAGGTCGCCTTGCAGAATCTGGTCTTCAGGTCGCCATATAGAGTCCGGTCTCCAGATCGCCGTATAGAATCTGGTCTTCAGGTCGCCGTATAGAGTGGTCGCCAGGTCGCCGTATAGAGGTGTCGCCAGGTCGCCTTGCAGAATCTGGTCTTCAGGTCGCCATATAGAGTCCGGTCTCCAGATCGCTGTATAGAATCTGGTCTTCAGGTCGCCGTATATAGTGGTCGCCAGGTCGCCGTATAGAGTGGTCGCCAGGTCGCCATATATAATCTGGCCTCCAGGTCGCTGTGTACAGTCTGGTCGCCAGGTCGCCGAATAGAATCTGGTTGCTTTGGTGTCTTGCACCATCAAGGCTTTGGTGTCTTGCACCATCAAGGCTTTGGTGTCTTGCACCATCAAGGCTTTGGTGTCTTGCACCAGCTCTGTCCGTTGCAACTCTGGATCACGGTTAGGTGGGCGTTTTCCAGTTAGTGTCACTGCGCATGTTTTGTGTATATCAAGTTGCTTAGTACCGGCGCATGTGCAAATATAAATATAAGGGAGATAATGCTGATTAGCATTATCTTGTCTGCTAGTTCGACATTACATCCCTCCTCACCTTTGAATGCATACTGAAGAGGAGATAAAACTACACAGTTACATTAATTGATGTACAGCTTGAATCTTCGTCTATTAATAAAATCCAAATAATTAAATCGTCTCTATTGTTGTTTTCCACATCGTGTTAAATACGTGAGGAGATTATTATTATTTTTCTTGGGGGGGGGGGGGGGGGGGGGGGGGGGGGGGGGGGCTCTCAATATTCATATTGTTCTCATTTATTGTGGAGGTTTAACTATTCACAACATAGTCGCTCATATATGCTGGAGCCTTCCGAACACGGACAGGTCGCTGCGCTGCAGTTGTTGGATTAGTAATGTTGTCAGCGGATGTAGCTGCGACTGGACCTGGTGTAGCTGTGGCTGTTGACCTGGACCTCGGCGTGGCTGAAGCCTGGGACCCTGATAAGGGCTGCACTTGGGACCTCGGTGATCGCAGCGTCTGCCGTGGTGAACAGTGTGTTTTGACGAACTGGACCGGCTCGGGATTCAGAAACTCTTCTTCCTCCTCCTCTTCTTCAGGAACAGGCACATGCTTTGGGATGCGCCTGAAGTGCGATGAGTGCGGACAATGCGGTGTGACTTATTTTTGGCTGTGATCATGCTGCCCTTCGATGATGTAGGATTTGGTGTTGAACAGGGGCTTCAGCTTATTGGTCTTGGGTTGTATGACCAATACATGATCACCAGGGATGAGGTCCGAAGGCTTGGCGTGACGTTTCGTGTCTGCATGGTCCTTCATCTTCTGCTTGCTGATCTTGTCATTCTGCACCATTCGGGAATGTAGGGATGCAGAGGGATCAGAGTGTGGAAGGGGTCGTTCAGGGAGACCGACTCGCATTTTCCGGCCTGTGAGGGCTTCAAAAGGAGAGACTTGGGTCGAGCAATGGGGTGTAGCTCTGTAATGCCTCAGAAACTGGGGAAGTTGATTCTTCCAGTTAGAGTCCTCAGCTGTTGCCGCTCGGACATGTTTATTCAGTGTGGCCATGAATCGTTCTGCTTCACCATTTGCTTCTGGCCACAGAGGAGTTACCTTACGGTGATGAAACCCAAAGTCTTTGCTGAATGTCTGGAACTCATTTCCGTTGAAGGGCGGGCCATTATCAGTTTTCACTACATCAGGGATACCATGGCGAGAAAAGATCATGTCAAGATGTGGAATAACAGTTTTGGCAGAGGTAGATGAAATGACATCAACTTCTGGGAACCTGCTATACTCATCAATGACGACAAGAAGGTATTCCCCCGATGGGAAGGGACCTGCAAGGTCGACTGCAACTTCCATCCATGGACCAGAGGGTAGAGTTGTCATGGAAAGTGGTTCACGCTGAGCAGGACTGGCTACACACGCCAAACACGGAATGCATGATTTGACCGCCTGTTCAACTTTCTTGTCGATCCCAGGAAACCAGACTTTCTCTCTAATCAGCCGTTTTGTCTTCGCTATTCCTTGGTGAGAAGCATGTGCGATTTCAATGACCTTCTTGCGTAGAGAATCGGGGATGATCAATCTGTGATCACGTAGAATCACACCAGAGGATACAGAGAGTTCATCTTTGAATCTGACGTAATCAGTGAGATCTTTCGTCCACTGGCCTGTCTGGGTCGCTTTCTCATCGTAGAGTCTTTCTGTGTCTCTTTGCGAACCTCTTCTAGCCTCATCGACTTTGGAACTGCGTTCTTGCAAACGTAGCTGACGTATGCTTCTGCTGCGTTTTCAAGTTTTGGAATGTCCTGGGGTTGACGACTGACATAATCAGCGGGGTTGATCGTTTCGTCCGGGACGATATTTCAATGTCATGTCATATGGAGTGAGCCGGAGACGCCATCTCTCAATGCGAGTGGTCGCTGATTTTTGACTCTTGTAGATACCAAGCAGGGGTTTATGGTCAGTGTAGACCGTGAAATTCGATCCATACAGGTGTAGATGAAAATGTTCGACACCGAAGACAACGGCTAGCATTTCCCTGTCTGTCTGTGAATACCTTTGTTCTACATCTGTCAGCGCTCTGCTGGCGTAAGCGATGATTTTTCCCTCTTGCGCTAGGATCGCACCCACACCGACCGGGCTGGCATCAACAAGAACTTCTGTCTGTTTGGCAGGATTGAAATACGCCATGACTTGTGTACTTGTTAATGCTTCTTTGATGCTGTCGAATGCTTCTTGTTCCTGCTGTGTCCACTCCCATGGAACATCTTTCCTTGTCAGCCTGCGGAGAGGTTCCGTCCGGGATGCGAAGTCAGGGATGAAACGCGCAACATACTGTGCCATTCCCAGGAAGGACCGAATTTCGTTGACGTTTTTCGGAGCTTCACAGTTGACAATTGTGTCTATCTTCTTCGGATCAGCTTTGATTCCTTCAGCACTAAACACGTGACCAAAGAAAGGTAAGTTCGTGAACAGAAAATTTGCATTTTCCTTTGTTCAGCTTCGCTCATCTCTCCTCAAGCCTTTTTAGTGTTGCTTGAAGACTGATGTCGTGTTCTGCTTGAGTCTTCCCAAAGATGATGATGTCATCTGACAAGTTTCGGACGCCTGGAATGTCAGATAGTATCTCTGCTACGGTGTTGTGGAATATCTCGGCAGCTGCATTCACTCCAAACAACAAGCGCTTGTAACGTCGAATACCATCGTGTGTAGTGAATGTCGTAACCTGACCACTGGCTTCGTCAAGTTCAAGCTGATGATACGCATTGGACAAGTCCAGCTTGCTAAATACCGTGGAGCCGTTAAGGTCTGAGATCAGATCACCGAGAGTGGGCATGATGTGTTTCTCTCTTCTGGTGGCTTTGTTGGGTTCCCGCATGTCGATGCATAATCTAACTCCCCCATCAGCTTTCGGTACAACAACAATCGGGCTGACCCATGGAGTTGGACCATCGACCTTTTCAATGATATCCAGTTTCTCCAGTCTGTCGAGTTCGGCCTCAACATCCTTTCGGACATGAAATGGAATACCTCTGTGTCGCTGGGACACTGGCTGCACTGACGGGTCAATATGAAGCTTGATTTTGATGTCTGAAATTTTGCCAACGCCATCAGCGAAGAGTTTGGAAAACTGTTCAGAGACATTCATCGGTGTTAAATTTGCTTGCATGGAGGATGGCAGCGCGAACTGTAAGATTCCAAGTTTCTGTGCAGTTTCACCACTGAGAAGATTGCCATGAGTTAATTTCGAGTCAGTCTTGACAACGTAGAATGTTGACGTTGTGTTGGCATTCTTGTGCATGATCTGAGTAGAAAAGTTACTAATGACAGGCAATGCTGACTGAGATCCATACGCATAGATCATGGGTGAATGATGCTGTAGTTTGGGTCTTGGATAAATCTTTTGATAGGATTGGTAATCAATGATGTTTATTGAAGCACCCGTGTTGATGAGAAAACTGATGTTTGTGTCACAGATACGTGTTTCAACAGTGGGAGTCTTGGTCACACTGTTATTGATTGCAAAGACAAACTGTACGTCGTCCACACCATCTGAAAAATCACTTTCAATTCCTTGCATTACTTGTCTCACCTCACGATTCGTCGATTCACAGACTCGAGCAAAATGTCCAATTTTCTGGCACGATCTGCACTGTTTCCCTTTGGCAGGACAGGGAGTGGGGTGTGGGAAGGGACCACCACAATAACGGCAAGTACTCGTGGCACCATGCTGTGAAAGTCCACCCCGATTAGAAGATTTACGGTGTGAAAAAACACCACGACCTCTGCTGTTGTAGCGACTACGACTACCACCACGATCAGACTGATCTCCGCTGGTGGGTCCATGACTGGAACTGCCTCTGTTCGAACTACCGCGATAACGACCACGACCACGTCTGAATTGTGTCACCTTGTTGACACCGACAGTCACACCCTCAGTCTCAGCTGCTCTGCATTCAGCAAGTTCATGTGATCTAGCTTCAGCCAGAAGTTGATCGAGAGGTAAATCTGTCATCAATCCTCTTCTTCTCAGACATCCATGTAAGATTTGTGTCAGTATTTCTTGTTTGACGTCATGAAAATCGCAGGTGTTTGCCAGCGTTCTAAGTCTTGTGTGAAACTCATCAATCATTTCTCCTCGCGTTTGTTTCGCCTGTCGAAATTTATATATCTCATATAGGTTTAATTTTGTTTTGGTGTGAAGTAGGTTGTAAATGAGTGTTTTAGTGTTTCGTACTCATTTGCTTCTCCTTCTGCGTTCACTGAACCTACTCCCTTTTGTTCATCTGAAAAACTGTTGAAATGGTCATAGGCTTCATCTCCTATGTAGTGAAGAAGGAGTGCTTTCTTCCTTGTATCGTCATGCACATCGAGTGCACACAAAAGGTTTTCAAACTTGTGAATGTATTTTCTCCACCGAACACCGGACGATTGTTCATTGCTGTGAACGGGAAATGGATGAAAATTTGGCAAAGCCATACTTTGTGATTTGATCCGTTCGATTTTCTTCACTCGTCGCCAGTTTTGGTGTCTTGCACCATCAAGGCTTTGGTGTCTTGCACCATCAAGGCTTTGGTGTCTTGCACCAGCTCTGTCCGTTGCAACTCTGGATCACGGTTAGGTGGGCGTTTTCCAGTTAGTGTCACTGCGCATGTTTTGTGTATATCAAGTTGCTTAGTACCGGCGCATGTGCAAATATAAATATAAGGGAGATAATGCTGATTAGCATTATCTTGTCTGCTAGTTGGACATTACAGTTGCCAGGTCGCCGTATAGAATCTGGTTGCCAGGTCGCCGTATAAAGTCTGGTCGCCGGGTCGCCGTATGGAGTCTGGCCTCCAGGACACCGTGTACAGGCTGGTCGCCAGGTCGCCGTATAAAGTCGGGTCGCCAGGTCGCTGTACAGAGTCTAATCTACAGGTCGCCGAATACAGCCTGGTCTTCGGGTGGTCGTATTCAGTGTGGTCTGCATGTCCGAAATACAATGTGGTCGCCAGGTCGCTGTGTACAGCCTGGTCTTCGGGTCGCCGTATAGAGTTTGGTCTCCCGGTCGTATAGTCTGGTCACGTCGCCTTGTCGTCGTATAGAGTCTAGTCTGCAGGTAGTTGTGTAGAGTTTGGTCTCGGGTCGCCGTAGACTATCATCTTCAGGTCGTCACGAAAGCTTTGACATCGTAGAGCTGCCTTAGCTTTGCGGTCATCAGCATTGTATCCACAATCGTCTTTTAGCACTTTGATAGCATCGCAACAGCTGCTATTCATCAGCGAAATCAAGGAAGGCGATCGGGTAAGTTTCATTTCACCAGTTGTAATCATAGATTTACATACGTTATAACCATAGATTTACATCAGTTGTAACCACAGATTTACATGAGTTATAACCACAGATTTACATAAGTTATAACCATAGATTTACATAAGTTATAACCATAGATTTACATAAGCACAAACGTATTAATCGTGCCGTCCCCACCCATTCACTCCGTATGAACACGAATGCACCCCCCCCCCCCCCCCACACACACACATCCATATCTACACAAACAGTAACACAGACAAATACACATACAGACAGAAACATACCTGTTGCACACACACACAAAAAAACACACACACACACACACACACGCACGCACGCACGCACGCACGCACGCACACAGAGCACGCACACACACACACGCGTACGCACGCACACGCACGCACGCACGCACGCACGCGCGCGCGCGCGCATACACACGCACGCACACACGCACGCAGCACTATTCCTGTTATTGATTCTAATTCAGTTAACACTTACCTTATAATTACCAGGGTCAAGTTTTGTGCCATCGCGAACTTACACCGCACCCCCCCCCCCCCCCCCCCCCCCCACCACCACCACTACCACCACCACCACCCTCCCCTATAACTCACTCACACGCTACGCCCCACGCCCTGCTGACTTTTCTGAAACCCGGCACAGAGATGAATAACAAAAGGAGAGAAAAAAAGAATTAAAAGAAGGAAAAAAAGGAGAAGACCGTTAACTGACTGAACTTATAGATTCTATTCTTTGGAGTGGAAAGAGTTAATTAAGCCAAGGAAGGAGCAATCACTTATGAGACTGAGTAAAATGTCAAAGAAACATAAATAAAAATACTGCTCCGGTACTTGGAATGAAATGGAAGTGCAATGGCCGAGCGGGTAAGACGTGCGGACTTCACCTGGAAATTTCAGGTTCGATTCGCGGCTCGGTGGCAGTCCCCCCCCCCCCCCCCCCCCCCCCCCCCCCCCCCCCAACACCCTCTCTGTAGTCCCACTGTGGTGGACTGAGTGCCTAGTGTTTCGAATGAGAGAGAGGAATAGTCGAGGTCCCGGATACCACAGGCTTATGTACGCCAAAGATCTCCGGACAGCGAAAAACAAACGAAACAAACAAGCAAAACAAACAAACAAACAGAAATCGCCCTGGTGAATATCTGCAGATACATTTTTGCCAGCGTGATAAATCGACTAATCGGTTTCATAACGCGACTCTGGCACCGCTGGCTTTCCTCTGGGATTGTGGCCCGAATTTATCTACGGAAATACGAAATGAGATATTTAATTATAGGCCTACTCCCTCGGAACTCTCTCCCAACCCCTACCTTCTCTCTCTCTCTCTCTCTCTCTCTCTCTCTCTCTCTCTCTCTCTCTCTCTCCCTCTCTCCCCCCACCTTCCCCAGCCCTCATCCCATCCCCTCAGCGAAAGTATGAACTTGACCTAGGCTGAAAGAACAATAACATAATATTCTTTCCTAAAACCCGACAGACCGAACTTGTTTTTCCCTCTCCTTCGGTGTCAGACCTGGCAGTTCGCTGCGGAAATACTTGAGAAACGTTTCCGTAGGATGTCCTAAGCCATCAAAGAATGGCAGTACTGGTCAAGGTTTGGCTGTA
The DNA here is from genome assembly GCA_018857735.1 of Alviniconcha marisindica. Taxonomy (NCBI): domain Eukaryota; kingdom Metazoa; phylum Mollusca; class Gastropoda; family Provannidae; genus Alviniconcha; species Alviniconcha marisindica. The sequence continues at coordinate 163,456 of JABMCL010002848.1, read as the reverse complement.
CAGAAGAAGAAGAAGAAGCAGAAGAAGAAGAAGGAGGAGGTGGAAGAGGAGGAGGAGGAGGAGAAGAAGAAGAAGAAGAAGAAGAAGAAGAAGAACAAGAAGAAGAAGGAGGAGGAAGAAGAACAAGAAGAAGGAGGAGGAGGAGGAGGTGGAAGAGGAGGAGGAGCAGGAGAAGAACAAGAAGAAGAAGAAGGAGGAGGAGGAGGTGGAAGAGGAGGAGAAGAACAAGAAGAAGAAGAAGGAGGAGGAGGAGGAGGTGGAAGAGGAGGAGGAGGAGAAGAAGAAGAAGAAGGAAAAGTAGTAGTAGTAGTAGCAGTAGCAGCAGCAGAAGAAGAAGAAGAAGAAGAAGAAGAAGGAGGAGGAGGAGGAGGAGGGGGAAGAGGAGGAGGAGGAGAAGAAGAAGAAGAAGGAAAAGTAGTAATAGTAGTAGTAGCAGCAGCAGCAGAAGAAGAAGAAGAAGAAGAAGAAGGAGGAAGAGGAGGAGGAGAAGAAGAAGTGGTAGAAAGATAGAAAGAGAAGAAGAAAGAAGAAGAAGAAGAAGAAGAAGAAGAAGAAGGAGGAGGAGGAGAAGTAGTAGTAATAGTAGTAGTAGTAGTAGTAGTAGTAGTAGTAGTAGTAGTAGTAGTAGTAGTAGAAAGATTAGAAGAAGAAGAAGAAGAAGAAGAAGAAGAAGAAGGAGGAGGAGGAAGAGGAGGAGGAGAAGAAGAAGTAGTGGTAGAGTAGTAGTAGTAGTAGTAGTAGTAGTAGTAGTAGCAGCAGCAGTAGTAGTACAAACATTAGAAGAAGAAGAAGAAGAAGAAGAAGAAGGAGGCATCCTTTGATAGTGTTTCCTCTCCTCTCACCGATTATAGATTTTACGTTTCCTCAGTTGTGCCTGCAGTGTATACGTCCCTCCTTCCTTCATTCGCCAGGAGCCAGCCAGCCCGTCGCTGGCCCGAGGCGATGTGCGAGGAACGATGAGCCAATTATGAGGCGGCGGGATCGCCGTGGCTGACAGTGAATAAATATGCAATTGATTGGAACACTAACACTTTCTCCCACGAAACAATATGGGGCTGGCTCGTGGTGCTCACCGGATAAGGCTGGCAGTCACTCCTGGGTGGCGGTGATGGTGCGTGCCACTGATTGTCTTCCCTGCTCCGCTTATTACAGTTTGTGAGAGGTGTGGAGCCACTTTTGGATAAATAATGTTTTTATTGTGACCTCTGTTAATAACGGAGACGAAGGCTTACACCCCTCTCTCCCAGCGCTCCCTCCTCCCGTACCCCCTTCCCCCTCCCGAAGAACAAACAACAGACACAGACAGACAGACAGACAGACAGACAGACAGACACACACACACACACACACACACACACACACACACACACACACACACACACGCACGCACGCACGCACGCACGCACGCACGCACGCACGCACGCACGCACGCACGCACGCACGCACACACTCACGCACGCACGCACGCACACACACACACTCACACTCTCTCTCTCTCTCATCTCACACACACACACACACACACACACACACACACACACACACACACACTCACTCTCTCTCTCTCACACACACACACACACACACACACACACACACACACACACACACACACACACACACACACACACACACACACACACACAAGGTAGGGGGGTAATTTGTTTTTGCTTTGCGTATAGGCCCACAATGAGCCTCATCTCACTAACATCAATCAACTAGTAAAAAACCCGGCTCACAGCCATGCATTTAAACAGCAAACATGCTTAACCCCTTCACTGCCCCAGCCTGTAAACTTTCCGGGCTAAAAAGTGCACCCATACACGCCTAAAAAGAGTATATTTTATCGTCCTATAAGAAATCTAGTTTCAGGACTGTGTGTTTTGACAGACGGTCCTTTCACGTGCTCATACGAAAGGGGGGGCGGGGGAGGGGGGGAGGGAATGGGGGGGGGGGTAATAATTTTCATGTTTGGCACTTTTACTGGTCGTTTTCCGAGTGACACGTTGGTAAGCATAGCAGTGAAAGGGTTAAGGAGGACCGTCCGAATCAGATCTCCAAAGGATCAGGTGTCAGCGTAACCGTAAGGTTAAAACGGCTCAGAGTACCGGTTTCAGCCTGTCCGTTCCACGTACGGGATTCAGCATGCTGCATGCCACTCTGAATAATAATGACAATGCCCATTTGTCATTCAACAGCAGCAGAAGTGGTTACAAGGCTGTTTTGCTGTTGTATGCCTGGTGCCACGTGAAACTGCTGCCGTCTCGGTCGCACGTCATTTTCTTTGCGCTTTGATTTCTTTCTTCTCTCAAACTAAAGGCAAGTGCTACAAATCAATACGCTTTTCTCACGATCATGCTTTCTTGTTTCTCGAAAAGCTGCAATCGAGTAAAGTTTGCCTCCAGGAGATAAGCAAAACAGCACTGGATATAGCTCAACCAAAAAAGAAGAAAAGAAAAGAAAAAAGAAAAGAAAAGAAAAAAAGGGGGGGGGGGGGGGGGGGGGGCGAGAAGAAAAAAGAAAGAAAAGTGGATAAGCTCTCCATCTCATTTTTCTCACTGTTTAATTGTTGTTTAAGTGTCGTTTTGTAGCATGGTACAGGGGGATTACCCCGAAAATTCTCATGTTGTGTTCTGTCCTAATAAATACGGTTATTTTAAACCTTTTACGTGTTTGGATTAGAGTATGTTGGGTTTGTCATAATAAATGGCGTTCTTCAGTTTTAACCTTTAATGTGTTTGAAAGCAGTGAGGGTCTGGTCTCAAATACACTTTGCACTTCTGCATATCGTCAGACCGCAAGGTGGGGAACGCATCCTCTCGTCGTTGCAGCCACTGCATCTTTTCTACGTCATCTAATTAGTAGACCTTCATCGGCGCGCGATATCATGGATACAGCGTCGACTTTTATCCGCTGGTTTCTGCTATACCGCGTGGTCATAGTTCAGGAGCTGTGTGAGAGTCGAGGTGGTCGTCCTGGGCTGTCCGTCCTAACGAGCCTTCTGGTTTCCGTGGACGTAAAGATTTAATGAACCATGCTTCGGCATTGGTCTCAGCTTGTCCCTAATATGTCAGCCGACATCTGAGGACATTAAGCATCACTTCATCATCATGTACCACGTGGCAGTCGGACCGCCTGGTAAAAACCCGCCGGACTGCGGAACAAATAAAATATCCAACAAATAAAGACTAAGAAAAAAGCAAGTAGAGCTAGAATAATAAAGACAACACAGGAAGAACTATGTTAATAAAGACATAGACAAAGCAAATAGAACAATAATAATAAAGACTACGACAAAGACAAAGCAAGTAGAACTAAAATAACAAAGACAAAGACAAAGCAAGTAGAACTATAATAATAAAGACAAAGACAAAGCAAGCAGAACTATAATAATGATAAAGCCAAAAACAAAGCAAGTAGCACTATAATAATAAAGTCAAATACAAAGCAAGTAGAACTATAACTATAAAGACAAAGCAAGTAGAACTAGAATAATAAAGACAAACAAAGCATGTAGAACTGTAATGATAAAGTCAAAGACAAAGCAAGTAGAACCATAATATTGAAGACAAAGACAAAGCAAGCAGAGGCTATAATAATAAAGACAAAGCAAGTAGAACTATAATACTAAAAACAAAGACAAAGCAAGCAGTAAGTAAGTAAGTTGGTGTTTTACGCCCAGTCAACCAGTGCGGTTATATCAGAGCGAAAAGCAAGCAGAACTAGAATAATAAAGACAAAGAAAGTAGAACTATAATAATAAAGTCAAGGATAAAGCAAGTAGAACTATAATAATAATAAAGACAAAGGCAAAGCAAGTAGAACTCGAATAATAAAGACAAAGACAAAGCAAGCAGAACTATAATAATAATAATAAAGACAAAGCAAGTAGGACTATAATAAAAACTAAAAAATAGCAAGTAGAACTATAATAATCAAGACAAAGCAAGTATAACTATAATAATAAAGACTAAAACAAAGCAAGTAGAACTATAATAATAAAAGCTCCAAACACATCAAAGGTTCAAAATAACGCTGTTTATTTGGACAAAAATACTATCTACAAATTTTCGGGGTAATCCCTTTTGTCAAGCTACAAAACGACACTTAAACAACAGTTAAACGGTGAAAAACGATGAAAGATGAGATGAAAAGCTAAATCACTTATCTGTGTTTGGTTGAGCTATGCATATGTTGTTTTTCTGTCCAGTGCTGGGAAGAATTCTGTTGAATTGTTTTGAATTCTTCCAAACACTGGACAGGAAAACAACATAGCTCAACCAAAAGAGATAAGCGATTTAACTTTTCATCTCATTTTTCATCGTTTTTCACCGTTTAACTGTTGTTTAAGTGTCGTTTTGTAGTTTGACAAAGGGGATTACCCCGAAAATTTGCAGATTGTGTTTTTTTTCCTAATAAATAACGTTCTTTTGAACCTTTCATATGTTTGGATCTTTATTATTATAGTTCTACTTGCTTTGTCTTAGTCTTTATTAGTATAGTTCTGCTTGCTATGTCTTCATTATTATAGTTCTACTTGCTATGTCTTCATTATTATAGTTCTACTTGCTATGCTTTTATTATTGTATTCCTACTTGCTTTGTCTTTATTATTATAGTTCTGCTTGCTTTGTCTTTGTTATTCTGTCTTTATTTTAGAACGCTAGCTAGTCGTTCTTGTTTGAGATTATTATAATAATGAAGACCGCACGACGCCGACAGTGGACAGAGGGAGTACCGCAGTCCCCGCCAGTGGATGCACTGCAGCATAATGTATCAGTACGACGACCCGGGCCGGTACACGGCGGCCGGCGAATCCAGCACAACGGTGACGAGGGAGCGGAGAGAGTGAACTTTTCGCCAATCTCCAGCCGGCCTGTGTCGCCTCCCTTCGCGCACTGACTCTCTCGCTTCGACCCACTCAACACCTCTCCCGCCGTTGCCTCGCTGCTGCTGTTGCTGCTGCAGCTTTCTGCTCTACCCTCTTTTTCTGCCTCTCGACGCCTGGTTGGAAGTCACGGACAAAAGTTTTTGGAAAGAGAGGGGAGGCTAAAATGCGCGAAGTTTAGAAGAGTTTTGCGTGTGTATTGTTTGTGGAAAAAGCGGAGTTATTCTGCGAGTGCATTTGTGTGTGTGTGTGTGTGTGTGTGCTGTGCTTTTGCACTGGGCGCTTTTTGGACTTAGCTTTGGCCTTGTTTTTTGTTGTGGTTTTTCTGGTTGGAATAACTTTAGCGCGGGGCTGAGACTGCTATATGGAACATTACCTACGTGATGTCTGGAATCGAAACGGATGTTTTCTGCTTCGGCGAGTTTACAGTGAAGGCTTCATTCACACACTGAGAGAATCGCACGAATAACTGCGTGGTGGAGACTTCATTCACACACTGAGAGAATCGCACGAATAACTGCGTGGTGGAGACTTCATTCACACACTGAGAGAATCGCACGAATAACTGCGTGGTGGAGACTTCATTCACACACTGAGAGAATCGCACGAATAACTGCGTGGTGGAGACTTCATTCACACACTGAGAGAATCGCACGAATAACTGCATGGTGGAGAACCTCTTGTGAATCAGATCGTCCTGAAATTTGTTCACTTTTGGAAGTAAAAGAAACAACAGCAGCAACAACAAAATCCACGTGTTTCCTTTATACTCCAATTTGAAAGAAGACGAAGAAAAAGAAGAAAGAAAGAAAGAAAGAAAGAAAGAAAGAAAGGTAAATGGAAGTTGTAGGAACTGTAGCAAGCGCCACGGAACAGTTTTCACGCACTGTTGAAACAAAGTGGCCGAGGAACTTCGTTTCTAAACGCAGCCTGCTTGTCGTCGCAAGACCCTTCGTGTCAGTCCGCAGGTGAGCACGGCTTCTTACCGTCCATTGATCTTCCACGACCATCAATGATTCAGCAGGGTTGTGAGCAAGGTGTGCGCTCGTTTAAAAACCTTTAAACCTTCTAAAGTAGCACCCGGCTGCGGCCACTCGGTCTTCTGACCTGAAACCAGTGCAGCGGGAGACGGACGTGAAGATCTGAAGTCGGCGAGATAAGCTGCTTTCAAGTCACTTGGACGGACGATAGACCTTGGTGTGTGTTTGCTTTTCTCAACACCGGGACATACTTTATTCGCTCATATCGGAGATAAAAATAGAAACAGCTGCCCTGAGTTGACCAGCTAGTTGGAATATCGCCGACAAGGCAGGACGACATAATTCTGCATTGGTCACCTTGACGGTTTATTTCTGTCCTGCAGCGTTGGATGTAGGATACAGACCCTTTCAGTGCTTTGACTTTGCCTCATACCAGCTGCACTGTTGAAATTAAAGTGGCACTGTTTTGGCGAGACTGAAATCTTTACTTTGCAGAACGGCCTTCGGAGACTTAGGTTGAAGACTTTGCTGGTAACAAAGGCACATTACAAGTCCTGCCATAACCACACCGACTACTTTCATTGCTCTCTGTCTACTTTGTTTTATGGCAAACAAGCCAATTAGGCCTCGCCGCTCGCATGAAACGTTCCGCACAATGTACCACTTTGACACACATCTGTTCCACTCCGCTTATAATGTCGAGCAAATACTGTTGGGATTTTAGTGTAAAACGTTGACGAACGGAAGGCTTCACCATTTCGACTCCAAATATAATAAGCAGTATCGAGACAAACAGTTGATGTGTGTCTAGCTTCAGAGATCAGTTACCGCGTAAATTTCTGTCAGAGATCAATGTAGTCTCGCAGGTATCGGCACTTTCGGAACAAGAGACAGAAACCCATTCCAAATTCTCTCCAGTCTCGCATCTTCCACGTAGGTTTCTTCGGTTCCAGGTGTATAAACAGAGCCAAGACAAATAGTTCACATTTTACTTAGCCTCAAAGATCAGTAGCTTTGTGAAATGCGTTTAGCTTCCGAGAGCAAAGGGCGTGCTGATTCCGACCAGAGATAAACAATATCTCACATCTCCTTACTTTGAGAACAGAGACAGGAGCGGACTTTCGAACCTTCTCTTCAGCTGCGAGCAGGAATCTCGAGAAATCCTCAGACCTTCGGTGTGTTGTTGCTGGCTTTCTCTCGGACCGCTTCGCTGGAGCTTGGCGTTAAATCGGACAGACAAGCGTGTTGACCTTCCGCCGTCGAAGTCATGGCGAGGACCCTGGGTTACGTGGCTGTGGTCATCGCGGGGGTGTGCTGGACCTGCGGTCAGCGGACCGTGTCGGCCTCGGGTGGAGCGGGAGGAGGAAGAGGGGCCGCGGTGGTCCTCAACACCTCGGACGCCGGCAGGTCGTGTCCCGTCAAACTCTTGCCTGCTGCTTGGACTGATCAGCCTGGGTGAGTCCACCACTCGCAAACACACAACCACTCAGTCGAGTCAGATCTGACCAGATCAGCTCGGGCCAGGCCATATTAGGTCACATCAGGTCGTTAGACTGAGATCTGGTCAGCTCAGGCAAGGTCAGGTCAGGTCAGGCTAGATCGGATCAGCTTTTAATGTGCGATAACATTTTATTCTTATTAAGAAATTTATACAGAGAGACACAGACACACAGACGGACACAGACAGACAGACAGACACTCACCACACAATACCACACCGGGCATGTGGATGATTACATTGGTTCCATATCTGGATCTGAGGAGTAGGAAATCATTGCCGCTCATTTATGAAACTTGATAGCATCTTAACACTTTTATAACTTGAATGTTGTTGTTTTTGGACTCTTTTGTACAGTAGGAAATTATTCCTATAAATGGGTTACTTGTTTGTCTTTTCTGCACGTGCTTTGTTTCCTATTCTTGCAACCTTCTAAAAACGAATTAATGGTAAGGACGGGTAAATCCCGAACGTTAATCGCTATGAACAACAGAGACATGAAATAATGTGTAAAACTGGAAGATACTGAAGAGCATTGCTGCGGTACGTTGGGATGTCAGCGAAGTCACGATGGCTGATTTGGCATGGTTCTCTTTCCTCTTGTTTTTCCGCTGTACATTTTCACAGAATTGGCAAGTCTGATTTGAAGTTGTTTTTATGAGCACACCGGAGTTTTGGAGAGCTCAATGGAGCAACGCTTTTTATGGTTTTGGTTTTGTTATAACTACACGTATTACTTGCAGCAACTGCAGTAACATTTATAACAGTTATAAAGTTATATCGTTTGGATAAAATGCATCGATCCCAAAGGGGGGGAAGGCAGGGGAGGAGGAGGAGGAGGAGGAGGAGGAGGAGGAGGGGGGGAGAGAGAGAGAGAGAGAGAGAGAGAGAGAGAGAGAGAGAGAGAGAGAGAGAGAGAGAGAATGAATGAATGAATAAACTTTATTTTACGAGGGTAGTGGAGAAGACTCGAGGTCTTTTTACATCCAGCCCTCGCCCATGAGGGAAACTACTATTAACTAAGGATACAATGAGCTACAGTATGTTGAGTACATGTACATTCAGACAAACCATAAAAATATATACAATAAAAAATTAGCTTGATCTGGGGTAAACATATATACACGCGCGCACGCACATATGATTAAGGACATGTTTGTCATCGAAACCTACATGCACATAGAGCACAGACACACAAAATATATGGGCTGCCTGAAGCAGCAAAACACAGGTTGGAGCAACACATGGAGATATATATCTATATCTACGATCATGGTTTCACGTAACACCTAGGAGAGATAACACATGAAGCGTAGAGAGAGAGAGAGAGAGAGAGAGAGAGAGAGAGAGAGAGAGAGAGAGAGAGAGAGAGAGAGAGAGAGAGAGGAGAGAGAGAGAGAAAACTCGACAACTTTAATACTCAAGGATAGTAGCGTTAGGTCCATTTGGACCTATCTAACAGCTAGTTCTTGCTATACTACAAACACAAATGAACACGACAATACCACAAACATATATTATACGCACGAATAAGCAATTGATTAATGCAGTTTCACAGAGTTCCTACAAATGTGCAGAAACATCAGAATTAAAATATTTTCATAGGCATACACATATACAACACTCAAACTTTGAGAGAGAGAGAGAGAGAGAGAGAGAGAGAGAGAGAGAGAGAGAGAGAGAGAGAGAGAGAGAGAGAGAGAGAGATTTTCCCATTTCACGGATGTAGAACGAGTGCACACTGGTAGGAATTAAGCAGTAGCAGACAGACAACCGACAACCGACAATGTCCACACAACACCCTGCAGCTGATACGATCTGTCATTTGCCCGTCACGTCGATGTACCTGATTTTATCGGTATAAACCATACGAACAGGTAACAAACAGGTGACACTGACAAACAGGTAACACATCAACCACACGCCGTCCACCACACCGTCGTTTGAAACCGTTGTACCCATGATCTGCGTGCAGAGTGGGCGCTCGCCTTTAGGACGAGACGAAAAGAATCCAGCAGCACGTCTTAAAAGACGGGTGGCTACTGGTCAGAGGCCCCGCTACATGGATATAATAATAATGATAATGTACATTTATCACGCGCTCATCAACGCCCTGAACGCTCACACGATACATATTAACCTAAAATTAATATGATATTCTATACACTCGTAGAGCACAGTCCTACCAAACTAATACGAGTATTTATGGAAACACCGAACACAGACACACACACACGAATACGAGCACGACGTACGGCACTACGCACCACACGCAGCAGCACACACCACGACACACACCACACACACCAGCACCACGACACCACGCACACACCACGCACGCACGCACGCACACACACACACACACACACACACACACACACACACACACACACACACACACACACACACACACAACACACACAACACACACACACACACACACACACACACACACACACACACACACACACGAGACTAGAGCAGAAACTGGGTATTGATATTAGTTGGTGTGGAAATACTGTGAGAAGAGGAAGGTTTTCAGTTTGGCTTTAAAAGAAGACAGGGTTGAGCAGTGTCTAAGGTCTTGTAGGAGTGAATTCCAAATGTGGGGTCAAAAGCAAGAGAAAGCACGAAAGCCACGACTCTTGCATTTGTATTGCTGGATTTTCAGCATGCGGGTGTCAGAAGAAGAGCGTAGTGTACGAGACGGAGAGTAGACATGTAGCAGTTCAGAAAGGTAAGCAGGACCAGAACCATTCATAGCATTGAAACACATACAAGCGGCTTTATATTTAATACGTTCTGTTTATATCGGAAGGGAACATTTTAGGAAAGGTCGTCTTAGAACACTAGGTGTTCTTGGTCATCAGTTCCAGATTCCTCGCACCAAATTCTCCATTGTTGGTTCTCACGGCTTTTCTGCTTTCGGTCCATCTACATGAAATGACCTTCCCCTTCCTTTCCGACAGAAACCCTCTCTGGACTCATTCAAATGTCACCTAAAAAACATTTCTTATTCCAAAACTGTAGACCTGCCATATTTTCTTTTCTGTGATGCTGTCTCCATCCATCTCAAATCTCTGTTTGTTGCCGGTTTGAAGCTGTGTAAATTAAGCTTTGAATAGTCAGAATGCTCGTGTGTTTGGGTGCGTGTGTGTGCGTGCGTGCGTGCGTGTGTGCGTGTGTGCGTGCGTGTGTGTGTGTGTGTGTGTGTGTGTGTGTGTGTGTGTGTGTGTGTGTGTGTGTGTGTGTGTGTGTGTGTACTTAGAATAGTCTCTATGGACAAGATTTTGCACTTTACAAATATTTTTATTATTATTAATATTATAATAAGTTCCTTGACATGGATATTCGAAGGGAATGTTTTAAGAAGAAAAGAAAAAAGTGGTCCTAAAAGACGGAATGTTGTTGGTAAGAAGTTCTGTTACGTGGATATTTGAAGGGAAAGTTTGAGAAAGATGGCCATATAAAACTATTGTTTTTTGGTAAGAGGTTGAGTTACATGGGAATCGGAAGCGAAATGTTTTGTAAAATGTGGTAAAAAAAGAAAGAAAGAAAGAAAAAGAAAAAAAGAAAAGAAAAAAAAGGATTGCTCTTTGCTGAAGTAAATATATAAATGTTTTGTTCGGTGGCCTAAAAGACTTCTTAAAATCGATTATCGACACGGCGAGTCAGAAATGAGATCCAAACATGTAAAAGGTTCAAAAGAAATCGCGTGTTTGTGTGTAACGCTGACACCCTGTGCCGTGAATCAGTCTTGTATGTAACGCTGACACCCTGTGCCGTGAATCAATCTTGTGTGTAACGCTGACACCCTGTGGCGTGAATCAGCCTTGTGTGTAACGCTGACACCCTGTGGCGTGAATCAGCCTTGTGTGTAACGCTGACACCCAGTGGCGTGAATGAGCCTTGTGTGTAACGATGACACCCCGTGGCGTGAATGAGCCTTGTGTGTAACGGTGACACCCAGTGGCGTGAATCAGCCTTGTGTGTAACGCTGACACCCAGTGGCGTGAATGAGCCTTGTCCGTAACGCTGACACCCGGTGGCGTGAATGAGCCTTGTGTGTAACGATGACACCCCGTGGCGTGAATCAGCCTTGTCTGTAACGGTGACACCCAGTGGCGTGAATGAGCCTTGTGTGTAACGTGACACCCCGTGGCGTGAATCAGCCTTGTGTGTAACGCTGACACCCAGTGGCGTGAATCAGCCTTGTGTGTAACGCTGACACCCAGTGGCGTGAATGAGCCTTGTGTGTAACGTGACACCCAGTGGCGTGAATCAGCCTTGTGTGTAACGGTGACACCCAGTGGCGTGAATCAGCCTTGTCTGTAACGCTGACACCCCGTGGCGTGAATCAGCCTTGTCGTGTAACGCTGACACCCAGTGGCGTGAACCAGCCTTGTGTGTAACGCTGACACCCAGTGGCGTGAATCAGCCTTGTGTGTAACGCTGACACCCCGTGGCGTGAATCAGCCTTGTGTGTAACGCTGACAGCCCCGTGGCGTGAATCAGCCTTGTCTGTAACGCTGACACCCCGTGGCGTGAACCAGCCTTGTGTGTAACGCTGACACCCCGTGGCGTGAACCAGCCTTGTGTGTAACGCTGACGCCCCGTGGCGTGAATCAGCCTCTCTAGCCCTCTCTCTCATTTCCCGGTGCTAGAAGCTCTCAGCTTCACAGACCTCTGATGGAAGCTCTCAGCTTCACAGACCTGGCTCTCAACATATCTAGCCCTCTTTCTGATGGCCCGGTGCAAGAAGCTGTCAGCACCTTTGGCCCTCTCTCTCGCTGTCTCCCGGATGCGCTGGTGCAAGCGGCACCGAACATCTCTGGCCCTCTCTCCGATGGGCCAGTGAAAGAGGCACAGAACTCCTCTGGCCCGTTTTCTAATGGGCCGGTGCAAGAGGCACTGAACACCACTGTTTCTCTTTGTGATGGGCCAGTGCAAGAGACACTGAACGTTACCGGCCTACTGTCTGCAAAGGGCCGGTGCAAGAGGCACTGAACATCACCGGCCCTGTCTGCAAAGGGCCGGTGCAAGAGGCACTGACCGTCACCGGCCCTCTGTCTGTGATGGCCGGAGCAAGAAGCACTGAACCTCACCGGCCCTCTGTCTGTGATGGGCCGGTGCAAGAAGCACTGAACCTCACCGGCCCTCTGTCTGCAATGGGCCGGTGCAAGAGGCATAGCCCCCCCCCCCCCCCCTTCCCCAACCCTCCGAGGGACTGAACCCGATACCTGTGGCATCCTGTCTGTCTCGTGGCCGTGAGCTGACCAGGTGAGACGGCGACAAGCTGACTCCAACAGCTGTTGTCTCGGGGACGAGCAGCAAACAGCGAGATTGAAACGTCACTGGAGAGGTCGTCACGTTGGTGGTCCTCGTTGTCGCCGTCGTTACACGCTGGTGCATGGCATGAAGGTACGGCATTTGTGTGACAGTGAAAGGAGAGCGATGGGGCAGAGGGCGACGGGAAGGAAAAGCCTCAGCTCGGTATGACGGTTATGAGCGCCGCAGGGCTGGATCTTCTGGAGCTTGGTATCTTGTCAGACTGGCTTTGACAACACGTCCAACAGACTGACCGTTTATTTATTTATTTATTTATTTATTTTTCTTTCGTGCGGCGTTTGCTCCTGGGTGATAGAATTACTTTTTCTGTTTCAAACTTTTCATGTAATCATAAGTGACAATCAAAAATATATATTGCTTGTTATCTCAAATTGCCGACGTAAGGAGGTTGGTATCGGAATTAAGTCCCTTCTGACAATAAAGGGCATATAACTCCAGCGGTTACTGAAGCGCTGCTCCGGCAACATTGTGCTGAAATTCCACAAACATTGGAGATGAAGTGGAAACTCGGGTTGACCATCTGTTGTGGCATCTGTAAGGCAACTCACTGGTTTTGATGTAATCTTCAATTCAGTCACAGGTCGGAGAAACAACAACAGAAAAAAGAACAACAACAACACAAGCAAAGAAACAAACACATCAAAATCCCCCCTCTCTCTTCCTCTCTTCACCCTCCCCCCTCTCTCTCCCCTCCTCTCTTCCCTATCTCTTCCTCTCCCCCCTCCCTCTCCCCTCCTCTCTTCCCTATCTCTTCCTCTCCCCCCTCTCTCTCCCCTCCTCTCTTCCCTATCTCTTCCTCTCCCCCCTCCCTCTCCCCTCCTCTCTTCCCTATCTCTTCCTCTCCCCCCTCTCTCTCCCCTCCTCTCTTCCCTATCTCTTCCTCTCCTCTCCCTCCCTCTCCCTCCTCTCTTCCCTATCTCTTCCTCTCCCCCCTCCTCTCCCCTCCTCTCTTCCCTATCTCTTCCTCCCCCTCCTCTCTCTCCCCTCCTCTCTCTCCCCTATCTCTTCCTCTCCCCCTCTCCTCCCCTCTTCTCCTCTCTCCCTCCCCCTCCTCTCTTCCTCTCCCTCTCTCTCCCTATCTCTTCCTCTCCCCTCTCTCTCCTCCTCTCTTCCCTATCTCTTCCTCTCACCCCTCTCTCTCCCCTCTCCCCCTATCTCTTCCTCTCCACCCTCTCTCTCTCATCCTCTCCTCCCATCTCTTCTCTCCACCTCTCTTCTCCCCTCTCATCTCTCCCATCTCTTCCTCTCTCTCCCCATCTCTTCCTCTATTCACCCTCTCCCCCCCCCCCTCCACTCCTTCTTCCTCTCTTCATCTCGCCTCTCTCTCGTAGGCGGTGAAGTTTCAGACAGTAATGGTTTCTTTCATTCGTTTTCTGCTTTGCTGCATTGAATGCTGCCGTGTTTGTCATCAGGGACAGATCTGTAACAAACCCAATTTGTGCTGAAATCTTTATATTTGTATGATAATTACGTATTGTTATCTCTCAGTCTCTCCACTCCCTACCTCTCTCTCTCTCTCTGTGCCCTCTCTGCGCCCTCCCTCTCTCCTCTGGGAGAAGAAAAAAAGCGACAGTATTTTGTATCTGAATCTTCTTACTTATAGATTGCAAAATCAACATACAAGGGAGTTAATTAGCGCTCGAAAGACGCCACACAAGTACAACAACAAAAACCTGAGTCACCTACGGCAACTCTCACTTGACATGCGTGTAAATACAGTGTACATAAACTCCACCAGAGGTACATCCTCATTGAACGTCTTTCGAGCGCTAATCAAATCCCTGGTGTGTTGATTCTGCATGTGCGCTCTGGGCCTCATTCTGTTTCAGATTTATAGATTGCAAATGTTGTTGCTGTTGCTGTTGTTGTTGTTGTTGTTGTTAAAGGGCGTTTCTCAGATATCAGTGACAAGTACTGGATCACCTCAGCGTTGTGTCTTTTTGCCTCGTTATGTTTTTATATACAGAGGACTGTAGAAGCAGCCATGCAGACAGCTAGGTTTATCTAGGGTCACAGCTAGGTCTATCTAGGGTCACAGCTAGGTCTATCTAGGGTCACAGCTAGGTTTGTCTAGGGTCACATTTGCAGACGACCGTGCTCTATTGTCCCTTCGTCAGGGATCAGTCAAGGGTCTAGGGTCAGTCAAAGCTAGGTCGGTCTAGGGTCACAGCTAGGTCTGTCTACGGTCACAGCTAGGTCTGTCTAGGGTCACAGCTAGGTCTATCTAGGGTCACAGCTAGGTCTATCTAGGTTCACAGCTAGGTCTAACTAGGGCCACAGCTAGGTCTCTCTAGGGTCACAGATAGTCTGCCTAGGGTCACAGCTAGGTTTACTTAGGGTAACAGCTATGTCTACTTAGGGTCACAGCTAGGTCTATCTAGGGTCATAGCTAGGCATACCTAGGGTCACAGCTAGATCTATCTAGGGTCAAAGCTATGTCTACCTAGGGTCACAGCTAGGTCTATCTAGGGTCACAGCTAGGTCTATCTAGGGTCATCTAGGGGCAATTGCATGCCAGTAAAAACCGTTACAATTCGCTCTAAAGACGTTTCCTGGATAAATGCAGACATTCGCTGGGCTATAAAACACAGGTATAGGTTGTTTAAAAAAGCAAAACGCAGCAATAAAGACGAAGACTGGCGAGCTTATCGGACTTATCGAAACTTAGTAACCACTAAGATTAGAGACAGAAAACTGGAATAATTAAATGAACTTGATTTAAAGGCATCTGACCCAAAACATTTCGGTACTAAGGAATGGTGGAAACTGGTAAAACAATTTATGAAAAAATAATAATAATAAAAATGAAAAAAGAAAAAAAGACCCCAAAAAAGGCATATCCGACGGCATTCCTCATATCTTCTTCAGTGGTACTTTGTATTCTTCCAGCGAAGACAAGGCTAACGCATTTAATGATTATTTTATTCAGCAATCGACATTAGACAATCCAAACGAAAATACTCCGGATGTAGAGTACACTGACTCTGAAATCACTGATATTATACTGACGCACGCTGACGTATATAATATAATATTTTTTAGACAAATCAAAGGCAACAGGGCCCGATAGGATTTATAACAAATTACTAATAGCTACCGTTGACACTATTACAGGCCCTTTAACTATCCTGTTTAACCGCTGTTGGAATGAAGGTATCTTTCCAACATTTGGAAGATTGCTCATGTAACACCACTACGTAAAAAAGGACCCGAAAATATATGTAACAATTATCGTCCTATTTCGCTGTCATAGTTCAGGAGCTGTGTGAGAGTCGAGGTGGCCGTCCTGAGCTGTCCGTCCTAACGAGCCTTCTGGTTTCCGTGGACGTAAAGCTATACTGAACCATGCTTCGGCATTGGTCACAGCTTGTCCCTAATATGTCAACTGACATCTGAGGACATTAAGCAACACTACCTACCTACCTATTTCACTGTTAAGTTGTGTAGGCAAGGTCTTAGAACGATGTGTTCACAGCCGTATTTTGAATTATTTGAATGTTAATAATATTATTACTCCATCTCAGTAAGGATTTATGCCAGGAAACTCAACAGCTAACCAACTTACATCAATATATTATGACCTATGTACATCATTCGATCAAGGAATAACTACACAATCTAAAAAAAAATCTCGACATTTCCAAAGCCTTCGATCGAGTGCGGCACAAGGGATTATTGAAAAAAATAGAAGCAGTTGGTATAAGAGGCAATTTGGCATCATGGTTTCAAAATCATTTACAAAATCGCAAACAAGCCGTTGTTATAACAGGTAAAAAGTCCGAATACAAAACAATACCTTCTGGAGTTCTACTGGGGTCTGTGTTAGGCCCCTTGTTATTTCTTATATATATATATATATATAAACGACATAACCAAAAATATTGAATCCGTTATAAAAACTTTTTTCGGACGACACCAGTGTGTCACTTGCATTGAATGATCCCGACAGAAGAGCAGCAATTTTAAATTCTGACTTGGAAAAAATTAACAGCTGGGCGAAACAATGGAAAGTTAGTTTTAATGAAGAAAAGACTGGATTGTTAACATTTAAGAAAGACGACCACCCAGTTTACTCACTGTCATTTGGAAACATTGTTCTCGAAGACAAGGAATGTCACAAACACTCAGGTCTGATTTTTCAAAGTAACTGCAAATGGGAAAAACATATAAACAGTATTATTAGAAAAGTAACCCTTTTTATTTCATGTTTACGTTCCTTTAAGTACAAGCTTTGCAGAAAAGCTTCGGAAACTGTACAAATCCTTTATATTACCACAGTTTGATTACGCCGACATTGTTTGGGATAACTGTTCTGGAACACTTTCGAACATGCTCGAAGACCTGCATTTAGAAGCTATAAGAATTATTATAGGAACTGTTAAAGGAACAAGCCACGAAAATTTGTATAAAGAATCTGGATTTTGCACACTAAAAGAAAGACGAAAACGCCACAAGCTATTAATGTTTCACAAAATGATTAATTACCAGTGCCCCGAATACCTGTCTAACATGGTGCCACCTCTAGTTTCCGCAACAAACCCGTATCATCGAAGACGACCCTATGAAAGAGTCATTCCCACTCATAAAACAGAACTATATGCAAATTCATTTATTCCGTCAACTACCCAACCGTGGAACACATTACCTCAAACTATACAAGCAAATCCTTCAATTAGCCTGCTGAAAAAGTATTTGTCAACGAATGACACTATAGTTCCTATATATGATTATTTTGGCTTTAAAAAGGAACAAATTAAGCATTGCAGACTTCGACTTGCTATTAGTAACTTAAATTATGACTTATTCAGGCGTGTACACACTGACAGGTACAGAGCGGTACGTGCACACACTGACAGGTACAGAGCGCGTTACGTGCACACATAGACAGGTACAGAGCGGTACGTGCACACACGGACAGGTACAGAGCGGTACGTGCACACACGGACAGGGACAGAGCGTACGTGCACACACTGACAGGGACAGAGCGGTACGTGCACACATAGACAGGTACAGAGCGGTACGTGCACACACTGACAGGGACAGAGCGGTACGTGCACACATAGACAGGTACAGAGCAGTACGTGCACACCCGACAGGTACAGAGCGGTACGTGCACACACGACAGGTACAGAGCGGTACGTGCACACACTGACAGGGACAGAGCGGTACGTGCACACACTGACAGGTACAGAGCGGTACGTGCACACACGGACAGGTACAGAGCGGTACGTGCACACACTGACAGGGACAGAGCGGTACGTGCACACACTGACAGGTACAGAGCGGTACGTGCACACACGGACAGGTACAGAGCGGTACGTGCACACACTGACAGGACAGAGCGGTACGTGCACACACTGACAGGTACAGAGCGGTACGTGCACACATAGACAGGTACAGAGCGGTACGTGCACACATAGACAGTGACAGAGCGGTACATGCACACATAGACAGGTACAGAGCGGTACGTGCACACATAGACAGGTACAGAGCGGTACGTGCACACATAGACAGGTACAGAGCGGTACGTGCACACATAGACAGGTACAGAGCGGTACGTGCACACACGGAAAGGTACAGAGCGGTACGTGCACACATAGACAGGGACAGGGACAGAGCGGTACGTGCACACACTGACAGGGACAGAGGGTACGTGCACACATAGACAGGGACAGAGCGGTACGTGCACACATAGACAGGTAAAGAGCGGTACGTGCACACACGGACAGGGACAGAACGCGTTACGTGCACACACTGACAGGGACAGAGCGGTACGTGCACACACTCATAGGGTATTCATAGGGTACACACGGACAGGGACAGAACGGTACGTGCACACCCCTGGGGAAAAGGGTAAAAGGAAAGCGGTACGTGCACACAAAAGACAGGCCGACGGGGAACGGTATGTGCACACACTGACAGGGACGTGCACACATAGACAGGGACAGAGCGGTATGTGCACACACTCACTGGGACAGAGCGTTACATGACACACACTGACAGGGACAGAGCGGTACGTGCACACACTGACAGGGACAGAGCGTTACATGACACACACTGACAGGGACAGAGCGGTACGTGCACACACAGACAGGGACAGAGCGGTACGTGCACACACAGACAGGGACAGAGCGGTATGTGCACACACTCACTGGGACAGAGCGTTACATGACACACACTCATAGGGACAAGAAGAAAGACGAGGTAACGGCGAAGAGGACAGGATGACTCACACGGGGGGCTGAAGCGGGAGGCTGCAGTTTCGGATAAAGTCCTTTGTCGTGTTGAAGCAGGATGACTGTGACGACGATACAGAGACACGATGCTAGGGGCTGAAAAGAAGACATGCGACAGGAGCTGAAAGCAAGCCAAGGAGGACTTTAATGGCGATGGCTTAGCCGAATTGTTACGGCTCTGAATTTGTGATTCTGTTTCTAACTTGAGTAGGAATTGTATGCACCTAGGGTTCCTTTGACAAATGGTGTTCTAAGACCCCAGTATTATTATTATTGTTGTTGTTGTTGTTCTTCTTCTTCTTCTTGTTCTTCTTCTTCTTCTTCTGTTGTTGTTGTTGTTGTTGTTGTTGTTGTTGTTGTTGTTGTTGTTGTTGTTGTTGTTGTTGTTGTTCTTCTTCTTCTTCTTCTTCTTCTTCTTCTTCTTCTTCTTCTTCTTAAACAAAGCGTGCTGGTTCGAATCCCAGTTCTTGAAGAAACCTTATCTTCTCGTCTTTTTGCTCTATCAGTGCATAGTCCTTTGAGTTACACGAAAGGTCGGGTCACAAGCGTTGTACTGTCATGCATTTGAAATATCTAACGGCAGCAGAAGCGTATTACCATGGTAACATTCGACAGAAAATCTCCCATTAACACCCCCCCCCCCCCGCCCCACCCCCTTCCAACCAGCCCCCCGCCCAAAGAGAGAGAGAGAGAGAGAGGGAGAGAGAACTCGAACTCGAAAACTTTATTTTACAAGGATTGTAGTTTAGGTTCAGCCAAAAACCTATCTAGCAACTAGTCCTTGCCAAGCTACTGATGACTAGATATCAAATTACAGGCATTTTTTTTATATACATATAGATGAGAAGCGAAATAAGTTATCTTAACAGCTCAACCAAAAAAAGATAAGTTATTTCGCTTCTCGGTGTTGTGTGGATGCACAGACGAGTGGTTTTGTGGGACTGGGAATTAATGCATTTCCAGGCTTATGTGTACATCATTTGTGTGTACCGTGTTGTGTATGTTGATATGAGCACTCGCTCAAGTCAGTTAAACCATTTGAATCTTGAATCTCATTTTTCATAATTTTTCATCGTTTAACTGTTGCTTAAGTGTCGTTTTGTAGCTTGACAAAGGGGATTACCCCGAAAATTTGCAGACTGTGTAAGTGATTGGGAATTGTTGAAGAACAGCCCTTTAGCCTGTCAAGTTTTGGAGTTAAACCCTTTGCCTTCGTCTGTACAGTCCAGTGCCATTTCCACTGGGTACAGCGGCTCCCTAGCTGCTGGCTTTCCCATGGAAAACCTCCCCAGCCCGAATAGTTTTTTTAGGGGGGAGTGGAGCAGAAGATTAGCACGCTTATGACTAGACTGGTAGTGAGCGCGTTACACAAGGAAGGACTATGGCTGGCCATTACCATCATCATTCCACTATCTATTCACTACTGCGCATGCTGATTTTGCGCATGATTTGAAAGCGGATTTATGACACGTACGTGAACTGGCCAAGCATAATCATGCAGACGTTGAAACTCTGTAACATTCAGGCAAACAAAAGGGGCAGGGTGGGTAGGGGGTGGGGGTCGGGGTGAAGTCGATAGAAAGTAAAAATAATAATAATAAAACAGGACTGAGTAAGGACTATGCTTGGCCATTACCACCATCATTCCACTATATATTCAATGCTGCACTTTGCTGATTTTGCGCATGGTTTAGAAGCGGATTCATGACCACGTACACGAACTAGCCAAGCATATAATCATACAGACGTTGAAACTCCGTAGCAGTCCCTCAAACAGAGGGGCGGTCGGAGGGGCTAGGGGAGGGGGGGGGGGGGGGGCCGAATCGGGGAGGGGAGGGGATGAAGTCGACAGAAAGAAAAACCAAATCAGGAACGCCGGCTTTATTTTAGTGTGAAACAAATCGACCCCAAGAGCCGATGTCCACTGGATTCGCTCCATGATACAGAGTGTACGTTTACAAGCGAATCACGTGGAAATTTCCCTCGGGTCTTTGGCTGTTGTTAGCACGTCGGACTAGACCTCACGCGAGGGACACGCTCCGTACAGAGGTGGAGAAAGAAAGAAGTGGGCACAGATTTACTGCAGTGGGATATAAAGGCCGAATTGGTTTTGTTCCCTATGTCCTGCACGGCCACACCTCAACTTAGGGTGCCAGTACAGGTTGCTGAGGAGAAAAGCAGCAATAGGTAACACTCAAATAAGCATACTGCTTTTGTGTTTCCTGTACTTATTGTGTTGAACTTATGATTACGATGAATGAATAAAATTTTGTTTAAACCAAAAGCAGCAAGTTAGTTACTACCTCACACACACACACACACACACACACACACACACACACACACACACACACACACACACACACACACACAACAACAACAACAACAACAACAACAACAAAAAACAATACTTCCCCCAAACACACACACACACACACACACACACACACACACACACACACACACACACACACACACACACACACACACGCAACCAAAACCAAAGACAAAAACAACAACACGAAAAGACAAACAAGCAAAAACAACAACAACAAAACAGCAAAATTATCTGAACAAAGTTGGTTGCTTTCGACCTAATACAGGATCAAAATACACAATTGTGTCTAAAGAACGATAATGATGACATCCATTTTCATAACGCGCGTTTCCATTAACATGAACGCTCTGTGCTTTGAAAGGAGACAAAGTCAAAGTACGAGGATATTGGACATAATCAGGATAAATTATTTAGATAATTAGGATAAATTATTTAGGATTTTAAAAAAAAGGTCTTTATCCTCGTAATTAGGATAAAGATAAAGAAAGGTTACATGGTGCACAGCGAATAGGTTATTCAGACAACAGGCGGCTTTTGAGACGTCTGCGGAACGCCGAAGTGGAATCTGGCTCCCTGATTGTTTGTGGTAGGGTGTTCCAGGACTTGGGGGCAGAGTTAGAAAGAGCTCTGGAACCACTGCCTTTGGAATCCGTAGTCGTGGTGCCGTGATGAGCGAAGGGATCGTGAAGCAATGAGTTCCGAAAGTACTCCGGCACCGTGTCTTCGTAGCGTTTGTACGCCAAAGACATGATTTTATAATTGGCTGTCTCACTGCCAACCAGTGCAGTTCTTTCCAGATAGGAGTTGTGTGTTCTCTCTTCCGTAAGCGAGTGAGGAGTTTTGTGTTCTGTCTTCCGTAAACGAATGACAGTCCTTGCGGCCGTGTTTTGGACTAGATGGAGGCGTCTAGCTTGTTGACAAGGAAGCTGGCAGAATGTCAGCTAGGCTAGGGAAACCTGATATCGTCGACCATCCCGTCTAATTTATCGATACCAGGATATACCTCTGGTAGAATTGATTTACCCTGTATCTACATGCATGCCAGGTGATTGTTACCGTAGGCGACTCAGGTCTTTGTTGTTGTACTTGTGTGACGTCTTTCGAGCGCTAATTAACTCCCTTGTATGTTGATACCAGAACAAAGAAAAACAGGTATAAATAAAATATGAAAAATAAAAAGACAAAAAATGAATAGGCAAGAACAATAATACTAATAAAGATTATTGAATTCATAATCATGAAAACGAAAGTGACTTGTGTTATGCAGACGTAGTGCGGCTGTATGAAACTGCTTCGGACAGAGAGGAGGCTGAGGTGTTGGAGGCTGAGGAAAAACGACCAAGACACTGCGGTATGGGTTCATTTGTAAACCCCCGCCCTCTCCATTTTTTTCCATTTTTTTTGCCGAACACAACACTATGGAGCGTTTTTTGCAATAGCATGCATCCGTTCACTACAACCGACATCTCGCCGAGATTTGAGTGACAGGTCACGATTAGCCAATCAGCTCGCGCAGACGAGACGCACCATTCTTTCGACCGGCAGTTTTATCCCACAGCTCAGAATCATTTTCTGTCGGTGAACTCTCGCTCAATGAACGGGCCAGACTGTGTGTGTGTGTGTGTGTGTGTGTGTGTGTGTGTGTGTGTGTGTGTGTGTGTGTGTGTGTGTGAGTGAGAGAGAGAGAGAGAGAGAGAGAGAGAGAGAGAGAGAGAGAGAGAGAGAGAGAGAGAGAGAGAGAGAGAGAGAGAGAGAGAGATTCACCATGATTTTACCGTCTCGGCTGACTGTCGTAAATACTAACTAACTAACTAACTAACTTAGTAACTCTCCTCCTCTCTCTCGTAACCGCGAACACTGAAATTAAAGTTTTCTGTGTTAAAATTCCAAAGCGATATCAGTTGTGTTTTTTTAATCTGTAAAGC
Source organism: Alviniconcha marisindica (assembly GCA_018857735.1). NCBI lineage: Eukaryota > Metazoa > Mollusca > Gastropoda > Provannidae > Alviniconcha > Alviniconcha marisindica. The sequence continues at coordinate 140,243 of JABMCL010002848.1, read as the reverse complement.
CTGGAGCAGGTCAGAATATAGCTTTGCTTGCTTGGCCCACTGCCAGGAATTATTGTACTTCATTTGACTCCTTCCAGTTCGAACATAAACTGACGTGTAACACGCACCGTTCATTACACTTCAGCATCATTCAAGCATGCTCCCAAAAGCCATCTTTTCAGCAGGCACTAGACTGAGTCTCAGAGTGTTCTGTACTAATTGCTACACATGCTGCAGACTGAGCATACGACTATATTTTCAGTAGTCCCCTCCGCTTTCCCCCTCCCCCCTAGTTTGTGTCAGTTGAAATCATTGTTATTTTTGACTTTGCTGTTAATGGGTACCTACTCGTACATTCTTGTTTTTGTCGCTGTTGCCTTAGTGTTACAGTGAAACGCTTCCAGCCAAGGCGAAATGGGCGCTCTAGCAGTTTTCTTTATCATCATCATCATCATCATCATCATCATCATCATCATCATCATTGATATGACCTCTGCGGTTGACCAGGCGTCAAATATCAAAGAATGGATCGGTTAACCCTCTCTCCGTTTCAGCATTGCCGATCTGGAACCGTGTTCGCAAAGTGTATAACACTTTTAGCAGACAGGTGTTAAAACTGTTCAGTTACAACAGAAGAAATATTTAACACGTCTGTCAGCAGAGGCAAGGTGGCGCGCATGTGCGGTTTCCCCGCCGCCAATAATCACTACCTTGCTACATAAACTGACGGAACGCAAAAGTTACTTCGTGCCTGTTTTCCAGGAGAAACAGGACACGTGTGTAGCAGCTATGCTGGGGTATATATAGCTAGACCAGGCGTGAGAGGACGGTATGTTCCGCAAATGGAACACTTTTTTTTTTTATTGTGTTGTTTTCTGTAAAGTCTTATGCGCGCGCTTGGTGTTCATCCACTGGAAATGAAACATCTTCGAACTACACCGCATCACCTTGTATAAACTAGGCCGTCAAACCATATTGGAGTTCTTTCATTTTTCCGTGCAGATCGACTTTTCAACTACGTTTCACTACCTATAGGCATTTGAAGTGATAACAATTAACACATTAGTCCGACATTAGAAGAAAATCGAAGCGAATGCTTGCGTTTAGAACACCAGAGTACACTGTGTATCGCTAGACAGTAAAACGTAAAGGCACGATTGTTCGCTGCTTAGCACAACGTTTCTCAATAATCCTTTTGTGGCCATTTCTCTGCATTGACAAAACCTTGGAAAAATCTGTACCAATTCAGGCATCAATCATGGCCACTATTTGTGTTGCGTTGAGTCAATGGGAAAGAAAATTCGGTTCTACGCCAACACCGCAAACTGTCTTAGATGTTGTTATCACTGCTTTTTGTTTCCGTTTTTCTCTCCCTTTTCTCCTCTTCAATTTGTCTTTGATGGTGAGGAGGAGAGAAGGTCTACTTTAGTCTGGCACGTGTACCGAACCTCGTCTCGCCCGGAGGGATACTTTTTATGTGTGCGCGTGTGTGAATTCTCAACTTTGCTAAGTCGATGGTCCGTCCACACTTCGTACTCAGCTGTGTTCCACCGGGGAGTCGTCGGTGAAGGCGAAAATGGACGACGGCGGTGTTTACCAAGCATTCAAAGGAGATCCCCGAGACCGCTAAAATGTGGATACAAAACGGTGCCTTTATTTTTCAGGCTGTGGATCGTTTTATCTACCGATTCTGAAGTCCTCAACGATTAGCGGTGCTCCGTAGTGCTAGTAGGTGAGCAAGCTGGGGACTTTGTATCGACTGCTGCCTACACTCTCTCCTCTTTTTGTTGTGGATCATAATTATACACAGATTAATGTTTACAAATATGCACAAGTCTCTGTCTCTCCATGTGTGTGTCTCTCTCTATCGCGAGGATATGGAGAGAGAGAGAGAGAGAGAGAGAGAGAGAGAGAGAGAGAGAGAGAGAGAGAGAGAGAGAGAGAGAGAGAGAGACACACACACACACACACACACAACACACACACACACACAGAGAGAGAGAGAGAGAGAGAGAGAGAGAGAGAGAGAGAGAGAGAGAGAGAGAGAGAGAGAGAGAGAGAGAGAGAGAGAGACATTGGGGCTGGCTTGTTGGTGAATAAAATACGCACGTGTTTGCTTGCTTAGCTTTTGTTGTAAATTTATCGTGAGAGTTTCTAGTGTTTATTTATTGTCCGAGGGCCTGCTGTAGACGCTGGGCGGGCATTGTTTCGGTGTCAGCTTTAAGCCCCAGATAAAGGTGACAGGGACAAAGTACGGGCCATGGCAAAGGATGTCTAGGTCACGGTACCAATGTGCAGCGTTTGCCGACGCTTCTCCACACCTTTGCTTACCTTCGGTGACCACTTCGACTTCCAAAGCATATTCCTGGGGAACAAACGATAGATCACACAGATGCCACACACACACACACACACACACACACACACACACACACACACACACACACACACACACACACTCACTCACAAACACACACACACACACAACACACACACACACACACACACACACACACACAACACACACACACACACACACACACACACACACACACACACACACACACACTCTCTCTCTCTCTCTCTCACATACAAACACACGCACACACGCACACACACACATGCGCGCGCGCGCTCGCACGCCCACACGCACGTTCATACAGACAGACAGACAGACAGACAGACAGACAGACACACACACACACACACACACACACACACACACACACACACACACACACACACACACACACTCTCTCTCTCTCTCAGACACACACGCACGCATAGAGAAACAGACAAGCATAAATACACACGCATATGTAAACATACATACATACATACATACATACATACATACATACATACATACATACATAGATGTATATACCTACCTACATACATACCTACATACATACATACATACCTGAGACATACAGAAGTGTACTGAGATCGTTCTGTCCGGGACCTTGACTACAGAAACACGGCGGTGAGTCCGGTGCTCGTCCTTGGAGGCCGGGACACAGGACAAGAAGGTGAGGGACGGCCGGTATTACAGGAGCAGGTGCGGATCCCAGCCACTGTCAAGATTAATTCGCCTTGATCCTTACGGAGCTCCTCGTGTCAAAGCCGCCTAGATTCTTTTCTTTCTTCCCAGAGTTCACTCGTCCTTCTCTGGCGAGCTTGAACTTCGTTCCACCATACCGTCATTTCTCATCTTTCTACCAGAAGGCAAAGTCTTTCTCTCTCGTTCCACCACACCGTCATTTCTCATCTTTCCACCAGAAGCCAACGTCTTTTTCTTTTGCTGTGAAAGTGATGCGTTTGACATGTTGTTCAAACGCACAGCGATGGGAATCGGATTTCTTCCAAACTGCATTAATTATTTAAAAGTAGTTTTAAAGCGTGATTTTATTTTGTTTGAACGCGTGTCGAGCACATCACCTGGAGATGAGCCGCAAACGCTTCACAGCGGCAGCAGTAGAGCTGTTCTCTGCTTCCGAGAAGACTCCCTGCGTTCTAGTGGTATGCGAGAGACTCTGAATGAGTGACTGCAGCTTGACACAGCGGGTTTGGAATACCCACCGAAGTGGTCAAAAGCGCTGTTTGGTTGTTACATGGCTGGTACCACGTGAAAATGCTGTCGTCTCGGCGCACGTTCTGTGTGCACCATATTATACAACGATGCACCAGTGTAGAGTGTCACCTCATTCACGACCACATACGTAGGGTCGCCGCATGTGTGCTTAGCTGTAAACTGCCACCTGCGCTTTTGGCAGAATGACCGGGATCTTTCACGTGCTATTGCGGTAACACGGGGGTAAAACGGATACCGAAATGAGTCAGCACTGAAAGTTGACCCTGGTCAAGAAAATTCTCCCGTCGCTGCTGCAGGGACTTCAAACCGAGACCTTTCCACAACGAGTCCGTCACTCTAGCACCGAGCCGTCCCCGTTCTCCATGTGCATTTGGCTTTTTGTTCTCAGTATATGCATGGCTAATAGAATTTGTAAGCGCTTAGGGCCAGTATGGGTTAAGCGCCTTGAGTATTCATTACTCCTATAATTTTATTATAAAGTGGGATTTAAAAAAATGAATAATTGAAAGCCCCATATTACATTACGATACAAATATTACGCAAGTATCTGCTAGGTGGGAAATATTTTGATGTAACCTAGTAGGTGCAGAGATTGTTGTTGTGGTTATTTAAAGTAGATCAAACGAAATACAGTTTGCCGTTACAGCTGAGATTTTTTTCTTAGAACGTCTTTGCCACCTCACTTCCGGTAACCGCTCTTTTAGGTCGTTTGTCGTCCTTCCGTCATTTAGTGAAGTCCCATTTCTCTCTCTCTCTCTTCTCTCTCTTCTCGATCTCTGTCTCTTCTCCATCTCTGCCTCTCTCTCCATCTCTGTCTGTTTGTCTGTTACTGTGTCAAGTCCAATCTCTCACAGTTCCCACCACTGTGTCTTCTCCACCTCTGTCTGTTCTCCATCTCTGTCTCCTATCTCCATCTCCGTCTATCTGTTCGTCTCTTACTGTGTCAAGTCCCATCTCTCACTGTCTCCAGCTCTCTCTGTCTCTTTCTCTGTCACTGTCTGCATCTGTGTCTGTGTGTCTCCCACGCATCCTGCCCCTCGTTCCCTCTCCATCCCCACCGTCCTCACCTAACCGTCTGCTACGAGAAACGGTCAAACTTGAAACGTCGCTGTTTGGTTCCCTGGACCACAGTACGTCTTTTTAAACAACAAATTGTGTTCCAATTTTGATATAAATTATCTTTTAGCATAGTTTTTGAAGATACAGACAACGGGATCGTTTCCTATGAGTGTGTAGGGCAGGGTCAAATCATCATCATCATCATCATCATCATCATCATCATCATCATCATCATCATCGCCGCCGCCGCCGTCGCCATCGTCCGTCCGTCATCATCACCACGTCGTCGTCCATCATCAGCCGTCCATCATCGTCATCATCATCGTCGCGCGTCGTCGTCGTCGTCGTCGTCGCTCGTCCCGCGGCCTCATCACTCGTCGCCGCCGCCGCCATCATCATCATCGTCATCATCATCATCATCATCATCATCATCATCATCATCATCATCATCATCATCATCATCATCATCAGGGTCGGCGGAGCAGAGAAGCGGGTGGAGGAGGAAGAAGGAAGCAGGGAACTAGTACATCGAGAGAAACCCAATCTTCAGCACAACAATCTGCAGAGCTTTTCAAGGACGACAAACAGATCGACGAACTGACAGTTTGTTTTTTGGTTTTTTTTGTTTGTTGTTGTTGTTGTCTTTCGTCACACAAGAAACTAATGATGGGCGTTTGAGCCTCACTGCAAAGGTTAGCGGAGTGTCTCCACGATCGAGTGCGAGTGTTCATACAGCATCCAGACCCCCGTTCTGAGAGGCAGTGGAAATCTGTTGACTCGCGGTGGTGACACGCTCGATGTCAGTCCGTCTAGCAGCCTGCTGCTTTCAGCATTCAAACTCCAAGCACTGGTCTACGACATCCGTGCCGGAAAGCGATGCTCGGAATGTGTTCAGCCTTATGCCTTTGATGGCTTCCACCTATGTAAAGCAGACCCGGCTGATGCGTACTCTGTGAGGGATGGGGTTGGGGTTGGTGTGGGGGGGGGGGGGGGGGGGGGGGGGGGCTGTGGACGGGGGATGGAGTGTGGGAGGGACAGCATGGACACAGCAATAACTCACGGGTCGTGACAGCCTCATTAAGCATTTTGCTTTCGCTGCTGCGTCGGACGGTGAAATCAAAATGAGAGAAGAAAAGGACGAGGGAATGTGAGGTCAAATCAACATCATCATCATCATCATCGTCGTCGTCGTCGTCGTCACCACCACCACCACCACCACCACCACCACCACCACCACCACCACCACCACCACCACCACCACCACTACCATCATCATCATCATCATCATCATCATCAACAACAGCAACAGAAACAGTAGAAATAATCGGGCTGTTCACTTAGAACACTGATAGGTTGGTTTCACTTGGGGTTACAAACAGCATATACGCGGAACGTCTTAGAGAGCGCTTCGGGTGTTCCAAGCGAAAATGGTGTCGTTCTCGGAACTTTTCTTTCTGTTGTTGCTTGTTTGTATGTTATTATTATACTACGAATTTATTAGGACACATAATCACACAGACACAGACATAGACACAGACACACACACACACACACACACACACACACACACACACACACACACACACACACACACACACACACACACACACACACACACACGCACACACGCATGCACGCACGACACCACAAAAAACGACCACACCACACACACACACACACACACACACACACACACACACACACACACACACACACACACACACACACACACACACACACACACACACACACACACACACACACACACACACCAAGGCAAACAAATCGCAGATGTTTTCATAGAATCAGGTACTCTTTGCAAAGACATGCCATACTGATCGTATCGCGATTTTGCATAAACACTGTCTCACAAACACATTTCATGAACACTACACACACTCAAACGCATCACAGCTTACATACGCAAACGCTTTGCATAAAGCCAAGATACCTAAATGCACTGCACACACCTCACGCGCAAAGACATTTCATGAACCCTACAGACACAGAAGCTTTGCATACACCTCACATACGCAAACGCATTGCGTAAACACTAAATACGAAAAACGCATAGATGCCATGGGTTTCTAGCTTCATCCTTCCAGCACAGAATGCGATGGGTGGAAAGAATTTCTGGCAGCCCAAGAGATAAGCCCAGACAGCTAGGGGAAAGTCTGCAGTCTTTCTCTTGTCTTTCATCTGAGTTACTGTGTGCGTGTCTGTCAAATAGGCTAATGAACCAAGACTCACATGGTATGTTACTGTGCACACCGACTGGAGAGAGAGAGAGAGAGAGAGAGAGAGAGAGAGAGAGAGAGAGAGAGAGAGAGAGAGAGAGAGAGAGAGAGAGAGAGAGAGAGAGAGAGAGGTGGCACTAGAATGACAACTAGGTGTTACTGTGACTGATACCAGCATTGCTGCTTTATTTTTACCCCATCAGTTGTTGTTTTTTTACAATTTTTGTGTTGCTGCTGTTGCTGCTGTTGTTGCTGCTGCTGTTCTTCTCTTCAGTGACACACGAGATTTATGTCTCTCGCTGTTTCAGTCATTTTTACATGTATCTAACAATAATCAATCTTATATAGCACTGTATTGTTTTAATGAAAGTTACGAGCTCTCGACTCTGGACATTATGAAAAAGAACAACAAAACTATAACACGTAGCAAAATCGACAAGATCAGTGTATGCATACAACATGTGGGTGTTGTACTCACAGTAAATAAGGTGCATAGTTGATCTTCGTCAACAACGATGCACTACTTGGTAAACTTACAGTCATATATCGACGGCTGTAGGAACTTCCTTGTATGTTCCTTGTGTGTTGCCAAACTGTCGTTGCTTGCTACTCGGTGGCTATTTCTAGTCTGGGCAATTAGCCTCGCCATGTTGGGGGCTGTCATACCGTGTCGAGATTCTGAAAGGTTGCTACAGCTCATCAGAAATCAGGACCCATTTCGCCACCTTTGCTGCGCTTTCTGTTACTATAGTGTTGTATTTGGTTTAAACAAAATTTATTCATTCATCGTAATCATAAGTTTAACAAATAAGTACAGGAAACACAAAAGCAGTATGCTTATCTCAGTGTTACCTGTAGACAACATGATAATTA
>JABMCL010002848.1:115000-122500 GCA_018857735.1 Alviniconcha marisindica | reverse complement strand
GTTCAGGTGCTTAACTGTTTGTCTCCAAAGTGTACAGTGTAACCGTTCTCTTCCCTTTTCTCCAGTTGTTCAATTAACCCACAATTCATTATGCATGGTGATGAACCCGTCTTTCCGATACAAACAGCATAGTCTGCATTGAGTAGGCCTGTAGTCATACCACCCAATCAAACTGAGCGTATAACCTGAAAACCACGTTGAACTGAACAGAAAGGTGGAGGTGGGGTGGAGGTGGGGGTACAAATTCAATAACCGTCTTTCGTAAGTGTTAGTCATCGGTATGGAGTTCTCTCCCTTGGGGAGTTGAAACGACGGAGGTGTTTGTGAACAAAACAAAATTTCCGTTGCATGAACCGTACCTGAGATGTTTGTGGTACAAACACACGGTGCACTCCCTGAAGTGCCTGCTCACAGCAAGGACACAGTGGCTGTTGCAGAAGAGCCAGCTTTAAACAGAGAGCAACAAGGAAGGGATGTTAGGTTTAACGGCCTTGGAGACCATATACGGTTACGGGACGGGAAGTGGGGGGGAGGGGGGGGGGGGGGGGGGGAGGGAGGAGGATCCGATACGTTTGCGACATAATACCGATATGTTTACGCTGCGACATAATACCGATATGTTTCTTTTACAGTTATACCGGAAGTAGCTTGCTATTCACGGAACACACACACACACACACACGCACGCACGCACACACACACACACACACACACACACACACACACACACACACACACACACACACACACACACACACACACACACACACACACACACACACAAACATGCGCACGCACGCACGCACGCACTCACTCCTCCTCTCTCTCTCTCTCTCTCCTCTCTCTCTCACACACACACACACACACGCACGACACGCGCGACGCGCCACACACACACACACACACACACACACACACACACACACACACACACACACACCACACACACACAAACAAACACGCACATACATACACACACACACACACACACACACACACACACACACACACACACACACACACACACACAAACACACAAACGCACCCACGCACGGACATACGTGTACCGAGTTGTACCAATATATATCCGTAACCAACTTTTTTTTCTTCTTCTTTCTGTTCTCTAGTTGTTGCTTTGTTTGCTTTCGTTATGTCCTTCTCTGCTTGTAAAGCAACAAATCAGTTGTGTTCTATTTCTTTCTTTGTTTCTGTCCTTCATCCATTGTTCTCTCTCTCTCTCTCTCTCTCTCTCTCTCTCTCTCTCTCTCTCTCTCTCTCTCTCTCTCTCTCTCTCTCTCTCTCTCTCTTTTGTTCCTTTGTATCCTTCGTTAGTTGTACTCTCTTTCTTTCTTTCATCTTTTATGCTAGGTTTTCCGTTTGTCCTTTCGTTCTACTTTATAAATTCTTCTCGCTTGCTTTTATAAGAAAGGGGAGAGAGAGAGAGAGAGAGAGAGAGAGAGAGAGAGAGAGAGAGAGAGAGAGAGAGAGAGAGAGAGAGAGAGAGAGAGAGAGAGAGAGAAGAAGAAGAAGAAGAAGAAGAAGAAGAAGAAGAAGAAGAAGAAGAAGAAGAAGAAAAAGAAGAAGAAGAAGAAGAAGAAGAAGAGCATACTTTTTATGTAGTGGTAAATGAATTGAACCATTATGTAGAGGACAATACAATCGAGGTTGTTTTTTCTTTCTTTCTGAAATGCCAGAAGACGAAAAGGTCTATGAACGAAGTTAAGTAAGCTTCCAGTGAACAATTTACAGAAGTGTTCCATCATGCACGGGCCAGAAAATAGCTTCTTGATTTAATCTGTTTGTGTTTTTTACTCTTTCCTTTTTTCCCTTTTTCCTATGGTGGTGGACCTGCTTGATGCTCAGTTCTTCTTCTTCTTCTTCTTTTTCTTCTTCGCGTTAAAGTGTTTTCTGTCTGTGTCCTTTCCGAACATATTCATTCATAAAAAAGGTCTTTTTTGTGTGTCTTTTTTCTTTTTTTTCACTCTTTCTTTCTGTCTTCTTTCTGGTTTCTTTTCAATTCTTTCTTTCTGCCTTCTTTCCGGTTTCATTTTAATTCTTTCTTTCTTTGTTCTGTGTTTTTTCTTTCTTTCATTCTTTTTCTTTCTTTCTTTCTCTTCACCACAGTTCCTGACATAACCAATTTGGTTAGTTCAAGGTGGTATCTATCCGCTCGGAAAAGCCCATATGCGCTCCACCCCTTCTCTCAGACGTTTCCCACCGTTGCCTTTGAAACAGTTCCAACGTTCTGACTGACGATGGCGCGCTCTTGTTTGTTCTTTCAAGGAAGATCGTCGGGCACTCACTCCTTCCACGCCTCTCTCCTCCACGCCACCTGCTCTTTCTTGCTGCTCATGCATGCACTTTGCCTTCTCAATAGACTCCTTCGCGCCTACCCCACCAAACAGGAACAACCCCCGACCCGGCTCTGTCTCGTGCCAGGAAAACTCACTTAATTGTCTACCCCACCAAGCAGGAACAACCCCCGACCCGGCTCTGTCTCGTGCCAGGAAACCTCACTTAATTGTCTACCCCACCAAGCAGGAACAAACCCCGACCCGGCTCTGTCTCGTGCCAGGTAAACTCACTTATGTCTACCCCACCAAGCAGGAACAAACCCCGACCCTCTGTCTCCTGGCAGGAAACTTCACTTAATTGTGTCTACCCCACCAAACAGGATCAAACCCCGACCCGACTCTGTCTCCTGCCAGGAAAACTCACTTAATTGTCTACCCCACCAAACAGGAACAACCCCCGACCCTCTGTCTCCTGCCAGGAAAACTCACTTAATTGTCTACCCCACCAAACAGGAACAACCCCCGACCCGGCTCTGTCTCGTGCCAGGAAAACTCACTTAATTGTCTACCCCACCAAGCAGGAACAACCCCCGACCCGGCTCTGTCTCGTGCCAGGAAACCTCACTTAATTGTGTCTACCGCACCAAGCAGGAACAACCCCCGACCCGGCTCTGTCTCCTGGCAGGAAACCTCACTTGTGTCTACCCCAACAAGCAGGAACAACCCCCGACCCGGCTCTGTCTCGTGCCAGGAAACCTCACTTGTGTCTACCCCACCAAACAGGAACAACCCCCGACCCTCTGTCTCGTGCCAGGTAAACTCACTTAATCGTCTACCCCACCAAACAGAAACAAACCCCGACCCGGCTCTGTCTCCTGGCAGGAAACCTCACTTAACTGTGTCTACCGCACCAAGCAGGAACAAACCCCGACCCGGCTCTGTCTCCTGGCAGGAAACTTCACTTAATTGTGTCTACCGCACCAAGCAGGAACAACCCCCGACCCTCTGTCTCCTGCCAGGAAAACTCACTTAACTGTCTACCCCACCAAACAGAAACAAACCCCGACCCGGCTCTGTCTCCTGCCAGGAAAACTCACTTAATTGTCTACCCCACCAAACAGGAACAACCCCCGACCCGGCTCTGTCTCGTGCCAGGAAACCTCACTTGTGTCTACCGCACCAAGCAGGAACAACCCCCGACCCGGCTCTGTCTCCTGCCAGGAAAACTCACTTGTGTCTACCGTGGCTTTCACACCTTCTCTTGCTTTGGACCTCACAGTTCGAATTCACTCCCACAAGACCTTAGACACTGCTCAACCCTTTAATCTTTTAAAGTCACAATATTTCCATCCCAACTAATATCAGTACCCAGTTTCTGCTACAGACATTGTGTGTGTGTGTGTGTGTGTGTGTGTGTGTGTGTGTGTGTTTGTGTGTGTTGTGTGTGTGTGTGTGTGTGTGTGTGTGTGTGTGTGTGTGTGTGTGTGTGTGTGTGTGTGGTGTGTGTGTGTGTGTGTTGTGTGTGTGTGTGTGTGTGTGTGTGTGTGTGTGTGTGTGTGTGTGTGTGGTGTGTGGTGGGGTGGTGTGTGGTGTGTGTGTGTGTGTGTGTGTGTGTGTGTGTGTGTGTGTGTGTGTGGTGGTGAGTGGTGATGGTGAGTGTGTGTGTGTGTGTGTGTGTGTGTGTGTGTGTGTGTGTGTGTGTGTGTGTGTGTGTGTGTGTGTGTGTAGCGCAGGTGTTTGTTTTTCCGTATAATACTTAATGTAAATGTTTGGGTAGGACTATGCCCTACATGTGTATAGAATATCATATTTAGGTTAATATGTTTGATGTGAGCGCTCAGGGCGTTGATGAGCGCATGATATATGTACATTATGATTATTATTATTATTGTTATTATACCGCACCAAGCAGGAACAAACTCCGACCGTCTGCTCATCAGGCCGATATTGTAACGGTTAGACCACTGGTGTCACGAACTTCCTCTTTCCATCAGATCCCATTTTGTGCCGCTTGCCTTCCACACAAAATGCCTACAACACTGTACTGACCTGCGCACAGTACGCGACTGTCTCCGGCCATTTCGGTACGCACAAAACGGACTGCATGGCTCAAAGACTAGATCACAGCAGGTTCTAGGGGACAAATGACAAGCTGCTTCCTTTTTTCATCGTGCTGTGAAGGCACGAAATACCATTAAAGGGGGAAGGGGCGGGGGTACCATCTCTGTGACCAGTAAGTGATGTCTTAGACTGTTGAAAAACGGGTCGATACGATTCTTTCTTCTAAATATCGAATGTCGTATTTGAGTGTGCAGGTTTGTGCGTGTGCGTGTGTGTGTGTGTGTGTGTGTGTGTGTGTGTGTGTGTGTGTGTGTGTGTGTGTGTGTGTGTACGTGCGTGCGTGCGTGCGTGCGTGCGTGCGTGCGTGCGTGCGTGCGTGCGTGTGTGTGTGTGTGTGTGTGTGTGTGTGTGTGTGTGTGTGTGTGTGTGCGTGCGTGTGTGTCCTTGTTTATGTTTGTGTGTGTGTCCGTGCGCGTGCGTTTGTATTTTGCGCGCGCGCGAGCACACACACACACACACACACACACACACACACACACACACACACACACACACACACACACACACACACACACACACACACACACACACACACACAGGTTTGATAGGAGGATATTTTCTACGTGACCATAAAAAGACTACCTGTACTCATAACATGGTTTTCCATTTCCCTGTCGCGGAGCAGTGCTATCCACGTTAATCATCATTTGCAAAGGTCACAACCGTTTCCTTTCCCATTGCTCCATCCGCATCCCCTGTCATGATGCTTTTGGCAACAGCTGGCAAAAGAAAGAAGGAAGCAAACACCCCACACTCTCCTCCGATGGAGTAAGACAAGTGCGAGATCTACCTGTTCTGCATTTTTGTCTGCGTTGGACAATGAAACGAAACTTCGGGAAATGTAGCATAGTTACACAAAAGCATTATTTTTTGTTTCCGTTTTTCACATACCCCCCCCCCCCCTCCCGCACGCATACGCACACACAACACACACACACACACAACACACACACACACACACACACACACACACACACACACACACACACACACACCAACACAACACACACACACAAACACACACACACCACTCACTCACTCACCACTCACTCACTCCACTCACTCACTCACACACACCACAACACACACACACACACACACACACACACACACACACACACACACACACACACACACACACACACACACACACACACACACACACACATACACAAGAATAAACCGACATAAACATCAACAACAACAGATATCAACAAAGCAAGAGCAACAACAACAACAACAAAACCACGAAAACAAAACCTTAATAAAAGCAACAACAGCAATAATATTGTCTGTGTGTGCTTAATGTCTCTATGCTGGGTTTCTGCGATTTGGAATGCTGTGCAAATAGGAGGAGGTGGGGGTTAGAGTGGAGGAGGAGGTGGGGGTTAGAGGAGGATGGAGGAGGTGGAGGGTTAGAGAAGAGGAGGAGGTAGGTGGGGTGGAGGAGGAGGAGGAGGAGGAGGAGGTGGGGGTTAGAGAGAAGAGGAGGAGGAGAAGGAGGAGGTGGGGAGATTGGAGAGGGGGTCGATTTGGGGAAGAGGAGAAGGAGGAGGGGTGGGGATTGGAGGGAGGAGGAGGAGGAGGAGGTGGTGGGGATTGGAGGAAGAGGAGGAGGAGGAGGAGGTGGTGGGGATTGGAGGGGGGTCGATCGGTTGGGGGGAGGGAGAGGAGAGAAGGAGGAGGAAGGATGGTAGGAGGATGGAGGAGTAGGGAGTTGAGGAGGAGGAGGTGGTGGGGATTGGAGGGTAGGAGGAGGAGGAGGAGGTGGTGGGGATTGGAGGAGTAGGAGGAGGAGGAGGAGGTGGTGGGGATTGGAGGAGTAGGAGGAGGAGGAGGAGGTGGTGGGGATTGGAGGAGTAGGAGGAGGAGGAGGAGGTGGTGGGGATTGGAGGAGGGGGTCGTTCAGGTGGGGGGCGGGGAGAAGGAGGAGAAGGAGGAGGAGGAGGAGGTGGGGGTTAGAGGAGGGAGATCCCATGACAGGCAATCACACTTTTGTGTGGAACTGTGCGACACAGGGTAACAGAACTCTTCATTGGAGATTCCACTCCTCCTATCGTTTCCAGCCCGCAATCGATGGGAAAGGTCAGTTCCCGAGCGCACTGGACACAGGCACAGAGCCAGCAGCACGTGTCCTCGGCGTTAGGTCACCGTTACTGCCACCGTTACTGCCCACTGTTACTGCCACTGTTACTGCCCACCGTTACTGCCCCCTGTTACTGCCCACCGTTACTGCCACCGTTACTGCCACCTTTACTGCCCACCGTTACTGCCACTGTTACTGCCACCGTTACTGCCACTGTTATGCCCACTGTTACTGCCCACTGTTACTGCCACCGTTACTGCCACCGTTCTGCCCCCCGTTACTGCCCACCGTTACTGTCACGTTACTGCCCACTGTTACTGCCCACCGTTACTGCCACCGTTACTGCCCACGTTACTGCCACCGTTACTGCCACCGTTACTGCCCCCTGTTACTGCCCACCGTTACTGCCACCGTTACTGCCCACTGTTACTGCCACCGTTATTTCCCCACCGTTACTGCCCACTGTTACTGCCCACCGTTACTGCCACCGTTACTGCCCACTGTTACTGCCCCCCTGTTACTGCCACCGTTACTGCCCCCCTGTTACTGCCCACTGTTACTCCCCACCGTTACTCCCACCACCCCCGTTACTGCCCACTGTTACTGCCCACTGTTACTGCCACCGTTACTGCCACCGTTACTGCCCACTGTTACTGCCACCGTTACTGCCACCGTTACTGCCACCGTTACTGCCCACCGTTACTGCCACCGTTACTGCCACCGTTACTGCCCACTGTTACTGCCCACCGTTACTGCCCACTGCTGTCCCACGCAGACCAGAGCGTCTTCATCTCCTTGCTTTTTATCCTGAGTCTTCTCACATAAGTGACGTTAGACTGGTCTTACCACTATCAAGATAACAACGTAATTATGTCATGGTCGCTCTCACGAAGATTTTGTTATGTTGCGTGAATGAGTGAGCGAGAGGAATATTGTAACGATGGATGAATGTTTTTGAATAAACGCACCACAATGATGTGCTTGGCAAAAAGAAGAAGA
>JABMCL010002848.1:100000-107500 GCA_018857735.1 Alviniconcha marisindica | reverse complement strand
ACAACAACAACAACATAAATGTATGGCGGTCGAACAATTTCACCAAGCTAACAATAAATGAAACGTAACGAAAACAACAACAAGAGAAAGCAAAGAAAGAAAGAGACAACAACAACAAAACCCCAAAATACGAACAGTTGAATGAGTTTTGAAGGAAGACATTAGAAAGGCAGAATTCTTTGCAGTAGGCAGAGCATCCAAGGCTATATTCTGACCCACCCCAGGACTTGAAAGGGAGAACATTTGACAACTCTATGTCTCAGCAGATGACGGCCGTGATTTGTGCCTTACTGACACCCATCAGGCGAGGGACAAAAAGCAATCAGGGTGTTTAATCAAAGGCCACGCAGTAGACTCATCAGCGATAATTACCTGACTTTTCCAGTCAACCTCACGTATAATAATGATTTCACAGAGAATAATACAGATTTCTTGTATGGCATAATTCCCTAATTAATACAGGCTCAGCGAGACTCATACATCTCCTCAAACATTCAATAATCCTTACAACCAGTATACACACACGTATGCACACACATACACACACACACACGCACACGCTCGCGCGCGCGCACACACACACACACTAACACACCAACACACACATGCACACATGCACACACGCGCGCGAGCGCGCACGCACACACACAGACAGACAGACAGACAGACAGACAGACACACACACACACACACACACACACACACACACACACACACACACACACACACACGCACGCACCCCCCCCCCCCCACACACACACACAAATACTAGCAGACATGAGGCCCAGTAAATACTCACTGACTGACATTGTGACAAGCCACCCAACCACTCACATGCACGCGGACAGCCAAATAACACTGATTAATGAAGCGTACTCAGTACAAATGTAGTGCAATTTGCATAAGCACAACCATCGAAAAACAATCAAACAAACAAACAAACAAACAAAAACGTGCAGTACATAAACAGACTAGTTGAAATCTAGACGGAACAGGCGGCGTTTTCGGAACATGATCCGTTAATGATGAATTTGGTAATGACGGTTGTATGATGGTCAGAACTGGCGCCTGGCGCCTGACAGAATCCGAAACCGCGGATAGCGCATTAATCAGGATCATGGATAATGAAATCATATTAACACCATTCTTTCCTAATCGTCATCGCTGACCTTTGTCTTCCGCATAATGGCAGCGTCCCTGCAGTGGATAATGACTCTGCTACCATGCAATTATTGGCTTCACTGAGATCAGGTGCATAACTACGCCCGGGAATTTTCAGCTTAGTGATTCTGTCTCTCTGCGTGCTGTTCACTTGCATCGTTTTAGACAGATATCCGTGCGGCGAGATGCCCTGCATAAAGAAATGATGGTTTATGCCACTTAAGAAAGTCCACAGCTACCATAGGTCATCCCTTTCACTTTAGAATGCTTTGACGGTTCATTTACCTTCATTTTCCTTCAGTCCTCTTCGAAAAGGATGTGATGTATCATGGACAATGATTACTGTACGAATTTTACTTGTGAAATAATAATACAAACAATTTAGATAGCTCGGGAAGCTTATTTACATACATGTTGTTGTTGATCGCTTTTATGTAGCACTGTTCTCCGCTATCGAGCAGACTCACTGCGCTCGCATCAGTGTGATTGTACATGAGTAATTAGCTTTTCATAGCGCGTTTTCGAATATCCACCGAAGTGGTGTACTTACAGCGCTGGCATGGCTGGTGCCAAGTGAAACTACAGCCATCTCAGCGCATTCTGTGTACACCATACAACCACGCACCATGTCACTTTACGCAAAACCACAAACGCAAGGTGCTTGCGTGTTTAGCTGTAACCTGACACCTGCACTTTTGCCAGAATGACCGGGATCTTTTACGTGCTAATGCGGTAACACGGGGGTGGAACGGATACCGAAATAAGAGTCAGCACAGAAAGTTGACCCTGGAGAAGAAGTTGAAATTCTTCTGCCGCTCCTGTAGGGATTCGAACCCGTGACCCTTCGATCACGAGTCCGGCTCTCTAACCATTGAGCTTTTCCCACTGTCCCCGCTCATGTGTATTTATAAATAAAATCCAGTAACATAATTGTTATACACACTCAGTCAGATAACATAACGGTACGGACCATATATATTATACGTTACAATAATATAAAATAGTTCCCTACAAAACAGCGAACAAAAGAATTATACTAACACACACACACACACACGCACGCACGCACGCACGCACGCACGCACGCACGCACGCACGCACGCACGCACGCACGCACGCACGCACGCACGCACGCACGCACGCACGCACGCACGCACGCACGCACGCACGCACGCACGCACGGCGCACGCACGCACGCACGCAAAAAGGCAAACAATCAAACAGAGTTTCCTCCACTTATTTACTAGACTTGAAAGCAGACCCTAAGGTCAGAGCGGACAGGTCACAGTCACAGGATGCTATAGGCCTACTCAGACGTTGATTTCGTCTGACAAGACTCTCCTGTGTGCAAAGTCCGAAAAGACGACGATCAAATAACAGCGCTTTGAGAGGCAATAAGCGTTTGTAGGCTATTAAGCAAAACCGCACTGAAATAAAAAAGATACAGTGGGTGTACTGTTTGTTCTTTGTGGGTTCTAGTCGGCGGACTTATCTTTGTTAGACATGCGAGCTACTGTTGTTATTACGCGAAAAGCAAGTTTTCTCTTTCCTCCGGTTTCCGGTGCCGCAGATAAACACAGGGGCTGAGAAATAAACAGGCAATGGCAGTCCAGATAAAAACTCGGTGCCGATAAAAACAAAACCGTGGAACAAACACGTGTTTACAGGAAGATACGGAGCGTAGTCTCGGCTGCGACAACATACAAACACGCCTGAACACACACACACACACACACACACACACACACACACACACACACACACACACACACACACACACACACACACACACACACACACACACACACACACACAACGCACACACTCATGCACGCACGCACCGGCGCACGTACGCACGAACGCACGCACGCACACACACACACACACACACACAACACACACACACACACACACACACACAACACACACACACACACACACACACACACACACACACACACACACACACACACACACACACACACACACACACACACACACACACACACACACACACACACACACACACAGCACACACGTACACACAAGCACAACACATACACCACACACCACCATCACGCAAGCACGAGCACTCGCACGCCGCACGACACACACACAACACTACACACACACACACTCACCATACACGCACCACACACTCACGCGCGCACGCCGCACACACCACACCACACACACACACACACACACACATCCACACACACACCACCACACACCACACACACCACCACACACACACACACACACACACACACACACACCACACACACACACACACACACACACACACACACACACACACACACACACACACACACACACACACACCACACACACACCACACACACACACACACACACACACACACACCACACACAACACACACATCACACTCACACACACACTCAGAGGAGTCGGCAGTGCCATCTGTCAAGAGGTACAGCATCGGCAGAGTTCCAGTCCCTCAAAGGATCAGAGAGTTCCAGTCCCTCAAAGATCAGAGAGTTCCAGTCCCTCAAAGATCAGAGAGTTCCAGTCCCTCAAAGATCAGAGAGTTCCAGTCCCTCAAAGATCAGAGAGTTCCAGTCCCCTCAAAGATCAGAGAGTTCCAGTCCCTCAAAGTCAGAGAGTTCCAGTCCCTCAAAGTCAGAGAGTTCCAGTCCCTCAAAGGTCAGAGAGTTCCAGTCCCTCAAAGGTCAGAGAGTTCCAGTCCCTCAAAGATCAGAGAGTTCCAGTCCCTCAAAGGTCAGAGAGTTCCAGTCCCTCAAAGGTCAGAGAGTTCCAGTCCCTCAAAGATCAGAGAGTTCCAGTCCCTCAAGAGGTCAGAGAGTTCCAGTCCCTCAAAGGTCAGAGAGTTCCAGTCCCTCAAAGATCATAGAGTTCCAGTCCCTCAAAGGTCAGAGAGTTCCAGTCCCTCAAAGGTCAGAGAGTTCCAGTCCCCTCAAAGATCAGAGAGTTCCAGTCCCCTCAAAGATCAGAGAGTTCCAGTCCCCTCAAAGATCAGGAAGCCCGGGAGGGGGGGGGGAAGAGGGCGTGTAGGGTAGTTAACTACTACAAGAACCGCTAATCTGAACTTAGGATGCGGGAACTGCCCAGATATGTTGAGGGGCGAAAGCAGTATTTGTGTGAGTGCAAGTGGGGACTGAAGTAGGCCAGGTTCAGTCAGCGAGACCGTGGCAGGTATTTGTACAGTAATGTGGTATGTGCTGATCTGTCTGCCCCCCTCACCGGCCTTCCCAGCCCCGTCTCCTTTCAGTGGTCTGTGTGTGCGAACAGTGGAGAGAGAGATAGACAGGGGGAGGAGAGAGAGGACCCAGAGAGAGAGAGAGAGAGAGAGAGAGGAGAGAGAGAGAGAGAGAGGAGAGAGAGAGAGAGAGAGAGAGAAGAGACAGAGAGAGAGAGACAGAGCAGAGAGAGAGAGAGAGAGAGAGAGAGAGAGAGAGACGGGGAAGAGAGAGAGAGAGAGAGAGAGAGAGACAGAGAGAGAGAGAGAGAGAGAGAGAGAGAGAGAGAGAGAGAGAGAGAGAGAGATGAGACAGACAGACAGACGAGAGAGAGCAGAGACAGAGAGACAGAGAGAGCAGAGAGGAGAGAGAGAGGGGTGAAGTTGTAACGCCAGCAACTGAGATGAAGAGACAGAGAGAGAGAGAGAGAGAGAGAGAGAAGTGAAGGATGAGAAGAGAGAGAGAAGAGAGAGAGAGAGAGCAGAGAGACAGAAGAGACGAGAAGAGAGACAGAGAGACGAGAGACAGAGACAGAGAGAGCAGAGGCAGAGAGAGGAGAGAGAGAGAGAGAGAGAGAGAGAGAGAGAGAGAGAGAGAGAGAGAGAGAGAGAGAGAACAGCTTAATATTAATCCAGTGTAGCCTAAATAATAACAATAACAGTAATATCACAATAATCATAATAAATAAATAAAAATTAAAGCCACGTGAATTCTACAGCGCAAAATACTGTCCAGTCCTGAGAGACTATCCTAAGCTGAGGTACGCACACAGAGAACCCATAGACAGGAGTAGATGATTATACACAATTTACGCTCCGCTTAAACAAATAGTAAACAGGAACTGGCTCGGCAGAGAAGATAGCAGCGCGGAGCAGAAACCATGGCGGGTTCTAATTCGTTGTCTTGTAGGAAAAAGAAGTGTCTTGAAGCTGGATTTGACTGAGTTCAGGAGAGGGTTTCTGTCGGAGAGGAAAGGGAAGGCCATACCACGTATTGACTGAGTTCAGGAGAGGGTTTCTGTCGGAGAGGGAAGGGAAGGCCATACCACGTATTGACTGAGTTCAGGAGAGGGTTTCTGTCGGAGAGGAAAGGGAAGGCCATACCACGTATTGACTGAGTTCAGGAGAGGGTTTCTGTCGGAGAGGAAAGGGAAGGCCATACCACGTATTGACTGAGTTCAGGAGAGGGTTTCTGTCGGAGAGGAAAGGGAAGGCCATACCACGTATTGACTGAGTTCAGGAGAGGGTTTCTGTCGGAGAGGAAAGGGAAGGCCATACCACGTATTGACTGAGTTCAGGAGAGGGTTTCTGTCGGAGAGGGAAGGGAAGGCCATATCACGTATTGGAGCCGAAGACGAAAAATGCAATAATCGCAAGAACTAAAAGGCCATCAATAAAAATGGAACACTTCAATAAACGCGTAACAATTATCTTATAATCCTAACAGAAACCGTAAACTGGCAACGTAACACGTTCGAGGTCACTTTCCCAGGCAGAATTAGCCAACGCACTCAAGGGGGAAAAAACGTACATATCTGCTCGGTTTAAAAAAAGAAAGACAGATTGTACAGCAGCATCATCAGCTGATGCTGCCGCAGGTCCAGCAGCACCGAATCTGAAGAATGGAGAAATGCACGACTGTGAATGAACCTGCTCGCACATTGTCTCAAGGCGTGAGCTCCCGATGAACTCCTACAAATGGTTTTGTAGAAATAGTCTTGTGTAACCTAGGCCGCATGTGGTTGGTTTTACGACAGAAACTGAGACTGACCCCCAAACCCCAGAAAGTAAAGACCCCCAAAACATCAACAACAACAACAACAAACAAACAAACAAACAAAGCAAAATAAAACAGAACAAAAATACTGGCTTCTTCCAGCAGCAAATCCCATTAATTCGCTAATCGCTGTTACTTGGCTCGCGGCAAAATATAGCGACGTCTCTGTGAAATCGCTGTCTGCGGCGTGTACCCCAGGTACGTCAGGGTAGCATCAGTCAAAGAAAACAGCGCATGCAGCGTTGGAATCTGCACTGCTCAGCCGCATGATTGTTGGACACATTTTTGGCCAGTGCTGATTAAGTGCTCCTGGCGCTTAGGGCTCCATGGTGATAATGATTTCAGCGGCACGCGCTTTGGTTGCCTTAGTTCCCCGCTCTCGTTTAATCCGGCACTGCGTACCATTCCCTTCTGCCGGCATAACCTCATTATACCGTCAGCCTGAGACCGGCTATAGTTTAATAAATAATAATAATAATGCTAATAATAATCATATAATACTACTACTACTAATAATAATGATAATAATAATTTTTCTGCGCCTCTGCTCAAAAGACTGCAAAGCGCGTACACTATTCAAAATACGAGTAAATTAGACCAAAAGCGTATCCCATTCTCTGGTTGTCGTTCTGTCTCTCTGTGTCTCTGTGTCTCTGTCTGTCTGCCTGCCTGACTGCCTGCCTGCCTGTCTGTCTGTCTGTCTGTCTGTCTGTCTGTCTGCCTGTCTCTGTTTGTCTGTCTCTCTCTTTCACACACACACACACACGCACGCACGCAAACACACACACACAAACACACACACACACACACACACACACACACACACACACACACACACACACACGCACACGCACGCACGCACGCACGCACGCACGCACGCACGCACGCACGCACGCACGCACGCACGCACGCACGCACGCACGCACGCACGCACGCACGCACGCACGCACGCACGCACACGCACACACACCCGGCTTAGGCAACCCGAAGCATGATTATGTAGAAATGTGTTACTGCTTGAAAAGGAGAGAAATTTGAGAATAGGTTTTAAAGTAGATGAAGTAGAAGAAAGTCATGTTTTTGAGGAAGGTTGATCCACGCATAAGGCAGGACCTTGAAAAGAGAAAGATCTTTGTCCATTGTGTTTGGGGAGTCTGAAATGTCCGTTGTGGTCGGTTTTGAACGTTGGGAGTCTGAAATGTACATTGCGTTTTGGTTTTGAACATTGGGTGTCTGGAAATCCGAACAAGAGCGCAACTGACGAGAAGGATTAGGCCTGCAGACGTGCAAGAGGCCTACAGACGTGCAAGAGGTCAGCGAG
>JABMCL010002848.1:92500-95000 GCA_018857735.1 Alviniconcha marisindica | reverse complement strand
GCGCGGAGATAAAGAGTGCTCCTTCAGTGGCGTAACTAAATCTGGCAGAGTTTGGAGGAAGGTGCCAGAAAGTGGTGCTCGGAGTGTGGCTAGACTCCTCGTCCCTCTTTCTCCGGGCTTCGGCTCCCTCCGCTGCCAGCCACGCCGTAAATGGCCGCAAATTGGGACCGCCGGCACTGCTCTGCGACAGAGAACAGCAGGGTCAAAGAGCGAATTGGTCAACAACAGGCAGGCGGCATCAATTTGCTGCACGTGCGCGGCTGGCTATAGACGACTTGAAGACTTCGTTGTGAGCCACGCAGCAGATGCTTTGAGTGCATGTGGTGCACGTGGTGCATGTGGTGCAGTCACTGAGCTCAGTCGGTGCAGTCCACGACGACAATGACGAACACGACACGTGTGCTTCATGGTCACAGAAGAATAGTTGGTGTTGTGGATGTTGTTGTTTCCGTAAATGCTGAGGGAAAATGTGGGGTCAGAGGTCGGGGAAGGGGAAGGGGGGGGGGGGGGGGGGGGGGGGGGAAGAATGACTGAGGGGGAAGGTATGAGACTTGCTGAGCAAAACACCTCGACAAAGCAGAATGACTGAGGGGGAAGGTATCAGACTTGCTGAGCAAAACACCTTGACAAACACGGTTAGTAGAATCGGCTTTCGGAGGATCCGTCTCACTGAAATCCACCAACCTCTAGGTGGAGGCGAGTAGGTGTATGTGTGTGTGTGGGGGAGGGGGTGGGGGGGGGGGGGGGGGGATAGAAGTGATCAGGACAAACTTTTGACATGCAGTGTTAGCAGAATCCACCCTCCACTTCAAAGTCTTCTGACCGGGTTTACTTTAGATTTCATCCCTGTTTGGGGAACGTTGGCACGTACAGGGCGAGCCGTGCCCACACGTTATACCCTACAGAGAACTCGAGTAAAGCGGCAGTTTCAGGTTGGGTCTTGTTGCTGTCGCTGCCGTGGCGTTCCCCAGGTGAAAACCGTGCCTTTGGGTCACCTGCTGTAGGAATCGTACACAGACCAATCATCATCATCAGCATCATCACATCATCATCATCATCATCATCATCATCATCATCATAAAAGTATTTATAAAGCGCAAAATCGTTTCCATGGAGACTATTTTAAGCGCATATACACGCACGCACGCACACACACACACACACACACACACACACACACACACACACACACACACACACACACACACACACACACCACACACACACACACACACACACACACACACACACACGTACAACACGCACGCACGCACGCACGCACCACACACACACACACACATCCTACACACGCACACACACACACACACACACACACACACACACACACACACACACACACACACACACACACACACACACACACATTCTACAACACACACACACACACACACACACACACACACACACACACACACACACACACACACACACATCCTACACACCACACACACACACACACACACACACACACACACACACACACACACACACACACACACACACACACACACACACACACACACACACACACACACACGCACGAGCATTCTGACTATGCAAAGCTTACATTTTATAGCGTGAGAAGACTGCTTGCGTTGCTATTTTCCTTCTGTTACCCCGCCACATGGGCAGCCGCACGCCGTCTTCGGAGGCTTGATCTCCATTTCTGGAGGTGGATGCTATTACGAAAGAAGTTTTATGACTGCAGAGAGTCTCCGCATAACTATGCATCACACAACATGTGGATATAGCCTTGGTGTTCTTCCTGGTGCCACTGCGACGCGGCCCAAACCAAGGCAACGTTTGGACCTAATTAATAATAATAATAATAAATGATTCTTATAAAGCGCTGTTCTCTAACCAGAGTTTAACTCACTGCGCTGTACTCACTGCTTTGTCTTATGACAAAAAAAATCTCTTAATTGCGGGATGTTTGTAATTTTGTACACAGTTTGTGAAAGGCTCACGTTTTGCGTCAAACAATCAACAACCAAAAGTCACAACAGACGGAAACGCATTTTCCTCTTTAAAAGGAATCTTTTTGTTTTGCGGTTAAACTGCATTATGTGCACAGCTGCAGAATAAAAAAAGCAAGAGATAAAACAAAACAAAAATCCAGCCCAATAGCAACATCAAAAAAGCGAACAAACAAAGGAATATAAATTGAAAACTGTTAAGCACAGATTTGAACTGAAGACATAATGTACTTTCAGCAGGAAATGAATGCTGACAGTCAGGCATGGACGACACTCTACCGCCTCTTTCCAGTTTCCGCCCGAGTGGTAGCTAATCTCTGGCATTCTGCTGTTCACGTTTTACCCCTAATCATCAGATGACAAGGCCCCTGCCCCGGGCCACCAATACTGGCACAATCTGGCGTAGAAATGGTCCTGTAATAGAGAGTTCTGATGAGAATCTGCCAGCATCCCTGCTGGCTCCATCGTCCTTTGTCTCGTAGGCGTGACGTTTATTACTGGCT
>JABMCL010002848.1:75000-82500 GCA_018857735.1 Alviniconcha marisindica | reverse complement strand
ACAGGATCGACCCGGACAAAACCGGGTTCACCGGAACCAGTTCGTCTTTCCTCGCCGCCCAGTCTCACGCTATGACAGCTGCAAAACTCCAGTTTCCTCCGGAAGCTAAGCTTTCATATTGGCCGGCGACAAGGAACTCATTTGCGCGGAGCGATATATAGTGAATTAATTCCTACACTGGGGCTGGCCTCATCACGAGCTTAGAGCGCCCCCTAGCTGTGGCCCGACGCCCAGCGCATTCCGCGGGTCTATTTGATCCTATTAGGACCATTTTTCTTCAATTGCCGTCTTCTGGGGAAAAGTATCAGACCAGGGGAGAGAAGCGGAGGAACTCTTAACCGTCACTGGGGATGTCAAGTGTCGCCTGCCGATAAGGGGAGGGAATTAGCCCAGATGGGACGACAACTCGGGACGGTCATGGCACGTAGAAAGTATTACGGGACGTCTTGAGTTTTGGATTTATTTATTTTTTTATCTTATCTTTCTTCCCGTGAAGAAATTTGTTCCGGCTTGCGTCTGTTTTTAGATACAATTGATGGATGCCATGAAAATCTGGCCCTGGCAGAGTTTGCCTAAATCGATTTGTTCTTTTGCACTGCATGCATGCCAGTGGTTTGGCAATGATGCATCATGTGGCGAAACGGCTGACTGCTTGAGGGAAATATTGCTTTCGATGTCAGCAAGTGTACAGCCGTGCTAGAAAAAAGCATCAGAGTGTTAACAACTTTGGCAGCACGAAAACCTCCATTGTTTAATCATTGTGGAAAAATCTATAAAGGAGTTGGGGGTGGGGGCCAACAATATAGGAAGTTCTGCGCCTTTGTCATCGACTTAGAAGAACTAGAAGGAGTTTATTCCTTTTTAATTAAAGTCTTTTCACTTAAGTGATATTAGATTGATTTTACAATTGTCAAAGATAGCAAACTATGTCAACAGGTCACACACACACACTCTCACACACACACACACGCACACACACACACACACACACACACACACACACACACACACACACACACACACACACACACACACACACACACACACACACACCACCACACACACACACACACACACACACACACACACACACACACAAAAATTACCGTCGCAAAAAGCAAACATACATTTATATATGTATCCATTAGAAGAAGGAAGCCAATTTTCACTTCGTTTAAACTCTGAGCGAAGCGTTCCCCTTCAAAATGTGTGATTACAAGGGGTCTGAGCTGCAGAAATAGAACGTCTCAGCGTGGCCACGTACCATAAACGTAACCATTTTCACCAGCACGTGGCGAGTAAAATTTGAGATCGTTGGATTCCAACAGTAAGATAGTGAGATGATTGTCGTGAACCGAGGGGCAATTTTCCAAGGACTGGTAAACACAAACTCAGTTCTGCAAAACTACCCTCTCAGTTCTGCACAATGACATCAACGTAGAGCTAAAGCGTGAGTGCCTTTGTTTTGGACTAAACGCCCGCAAGAATACTGAGTTTACATTCTACTCTCAGTTAATATTGCCTTCCTGGGTATCGAAGAGCTTAATGAGTACCTCTTGCACGCAATGACATTCAGGGAAACAGTTACACCGACATAGGGTGCCAGTGTTGAAGTCCTAGCCTTTCCTCAAACATTTCCCGTGCTGCCTTTTTGGAAAAAAACCCTGTGTGGAACTAACACGATCGACAGGCAACTAATTGTATTGCATTAATTGTATTAACTACCACTGCTGCTGCTGTTACTAGTTCTACCACCACGACCACCACAACTCTTGTACAAATTCTGTAGGGGCTTCTCCATCCTGTACTGTTGCTACTGCTACTGCTGATGCAGCTGCTGATTATCTGCTGCGGATGTTCCGTCTGCTACTGATGCTACTTCTACTAACTGCCACTACTGCTAGTACTGAGAATTTTGCTTCTTCTGCTGCTCGGCTTACTACTGCTATTGCTGCTACTATTGCTTCTACAACCACTATCATTTCCCGCAGGGGGACACTGAGGGCGCAGAAATACAGTTCCCCTCTGTTGAGAACCCAAGCTGACAAATATTTTCCTTTTAAAGCCTAGAGTAGTCGGAATAATACAGTCACGTATGCGTTGCCCGCTGCCAGGAATTTCTTCCTTGTCCTAATTTCGACCTTCCCGGTCCATTCACCTTCATTTCTTCCCAAATCCTCTCCATGTATATACATATAACACACACACACACAACACATTGCTCACCACACACGCATTGTGCACACCACACACACATTTGATGTGTAGTGTGTGTGTGTTGTGTGTGTGTGTGTTTTGTAGGAATCTGTCAAGCCGACCGGGCAGGCCTTGAAAAATCCCCAAGATGGGCGAAAATTTGGAGTAAAACGTTTTCAATATAAGACATGCCTGGACTTTGTTATACTCTCTCTCTCTGGTATTTTAAAAATCGCTATGTGAACCGTGTTTTTATCCCACGTTCAGTTGTAACAAATAAACCCCCGAGGAAGGCAGTCTGCCGAAAATTTGGGAATTGTATACCAACTTGTTGTTTCACTTTGATTTTGTCAGTTATATATATATATATATATATATCGCTATACCCCGTAAACATTTACAAGCTCGCGTCGCTGTACATTATCAACATCAAAATCCGCTTGGCATTAAAAAAAAGTACAAGTACTATAAATGCATACATCAATATCAAAATGACAAAAAAGCCAGGATGACCCCCCCCCTCCCCCAAATAAATAAATACACACACACACACACACACACACACACACACACACACACACACACACACACACACACACACACACACTCATCTGCCATAAGTGGTGTATTTGCCATTTCCCGACCGTTTCTGCGGCTGTAGCCCGTTGACAAGGCATGTGTCGCCAGGCCGGAGGCGGAGTCGCGAACTAATTGTGGACAAACAATTATGAAGACCTGATTCGCAGCCACCACGCTGGCTCCGGGACAGCCGCACGAAGACAGTTTAACCCCAGGGGATGATTGGAGGGAATAATTGGCAGCAGAAAATGGCACTAGGGCGCGTATATACCTTTAATTTAGCGATCGGATTTTATACGTAGAATAGTGCTTAGAGTTCGGTTAGTGGCTAATCGATTTTTACCATACAAACTGAAATAGCAACGATGTAGTATTGATATCGTTTCTCTGATTTGAAACCTTGGCGTTAATTTATCTAAAGACGGAAAGTTCAAAATTAAAAAAAGTATTCCGGTTTCTTCGTTGTTCCTTATTTGTGTAAATGACGTGGACAATGGATCGTGGTCTCGTCTGTTTAGTTAATGTCTTCCTTTTGGCTTTTACCGCGCATGATTATGCCTCTGTTATTGCTTCATGCTGCATCATGTTTTGTTTCGGGTAAAATGATGATGGATATTGACCAGATACCATCACACGGAGAGAGAGAGGAGAGAGAGAGAGGAGAGAGAGAGAGAGAGGAGAGAGAGAGAGAGAGAGAGAGAGAGAGAGAGAGAGAGAGAGAGAGAGAGTCCTTTGTCTTTGCGGGCTACAAGCCCATTACAAAAAACAAACAAACAAAAAACACAACAACAGCAACAACAACAACAACCAAACCCCCCGGGGTTTGGAGGGGAAAATTAAAAAAACACCTATAACCAAAAGGGGAAAGGTTGGTTGGGTTTGGAAGAAAAAAACTTGAAAATGTGTATTACACGTTTTTGGAAAATTTGCGTGAAATTCGGAAAGTTCAAAATTAAAAAAAGTATTCCGGTTTCTTCGTTGTTCCTTATTTGTGTAAATGACGTGGACAATGGATCGTGGTCTCGTCTGTTTAGTTAATGTCTTCCTTTTGGCTTTTACCGCGCATGATTATGCCTCTGTTATTGCTTCATGCTGCATCATGTTTTGTTTCGGGTAAAATGATGATGGTGGTAAATTGCATTGCAACTGTACTTTCCGTTTCAAAAATGTATGGTATAATTGTCGGATATTGACCAGATACCATCACACGAGAGAGAGAGAGAGAGAGAGAGAGAGAGAGAGAGAGAGAGAGAGAGAGAGAGAGAGAGAGAGAGAGAGAGAGAGAGAGAGAGAGAGAGAGAGAGAGAGAGAGAGAGTCCTTTGTCTTTGCGGGCTACAAGCCCATTACAAAAACAAACAAACAAAAAACACAACAACAGCAACAACAACAACAACCAAACACTGGGTTTGGAGAAAATAATACACTATAACAAGGGAAAGTGTGTTTGAGAAAAACTGACATGTCATACACGTCGGACTACAGTGAAATCAATGTCCGCGGTATTCAAGTTTATTCACACTGCACCGAACCGACACAGTATCTATTTCTCAGCTAGATAAAATGGAATTAGGTACACCTGGGTCAGAAAACGTGAAACAATTCAGCACGCCATTTCCAGACTGACTCAACCAAGGCCAAATGCGGCAGCGCCCCTGCAGGGAGACACGGCACGTGAAAAAGTGAATTCACAACAGTTTTCACGTGTCCCTTTCTCGATGCTTAGGCGCTGTAGGAAAAGCTTGTATGGTGCCTCGTCGCTTGACGTAAAATCAGAATACCTGATAGTGCCATTCCTCACGGCTATTGTTCAGTCTGTGTCTTGGTCAGGGAAATTGTGACTTTTAGGATTCCAGTCTGGGAGGAAAGGAGTGTTGAAGGGAAGTTGATCTTTCCGTTGGTTCCTTCTAGAAAGGAGTTTACATGTTTATAAAGGAATACGGTTTGACAAGCCTAGTGTTGAGTTGTCCTTTGTTCCTCGCAGAGTGGGCTTTATGCAGCGTTGGGCGAACATTTACCTTCACCTTTGTCCCTTTAGAATGGACTTTATGCAGCGTTGGGCAAATGTTCACCTTCTCTTTTGTCCCCTTTAGAAGGACTTTATGCAGCATTGGGCAAATGTTCACCTTCTCTTTTGTCCCCTTTAGAATGACTTTATGCAGCCTTGGGCAAATGTTCACCTTCCCTTTTGTCCCTTTTAGAATGGACTTTATGCAGCGATGGGCTAACGTTCACCTTCTCCTTTGTCCCTTTTAGAATGGACTTCAGCTAATGTTGAACGAACGTTTGTCTTGCCCTTTGTTCCTCGTGGAGTAGACTTTACGAAGCGTTGAGCGAACGACGACCTTGTCCTTTGTTCCAATCAGAGCGAAGCGTTGAGCTAACGTTGACCTTTATCTTTTGCTCACAGGGTGGATTTCTACCAGCCTTGAGTGAACGTTTACTTTGTCCTTTGTTCCTCGCTGAGTTGCCTGTATGTAGCGTTGAGCAAGCGTTCTACGGTCCTGTCTCTTGTCATTTGAGAGGGGCCTGTTGTAGTGTTGAGACAGCGTTCTACAGTCCTGTCTCTTGTCCTTTCAGCGTAGCGTTGAGCCAGCGTTCTACGGTCCTGTCTCTTGTCCTTTGAGAGAGGCCTGTTGTAGCGTTGAGCCAGCGTTCTACGGTCCTGTTTCTTGTCCTTTGAGAGAGGCCTGTTGTACCGTTGAGCCAGCGTTCTAAGGTCCTGTCCCTTGTCCTTAAAGAGTAGCGTTGAGCCAGCGTTCTAAGGTCCTGTCCCTTGTCCTTACAGAGTGGCCTGTATGTAGTGTTGAGCCAGCGTTCTAAGGTCCTGTCCTTTGTTCTTTGAGAGAGGCCTGTTGTAGTGTTGAGCCAGCGTTCTAAGGTCCTGTCCCTTGTCCTTACAGAGTGGCCTGTATGTAGTGCTGAGCCAGCGTTCAAAGGTCCTGTCCCTTGTTCTTTCAGAGAGGCCTGTTGTAGTGTTGAGCCAGCGTTCTAAGGTCCCGTCCCTTGTCCTTACAGAGTAGCGTTGAGCCAGCGTTCTAAGGTCCTGTCCTTTGTTCTTTCAGAGTGGAGGCGGTGCTGGAGAAGCACGAGACGGCGCTGCTGATGCTGCTGGGCTTCGGAGGCTTCTCCATCATCCTGGCTCTGATCCACAACGCCGTGCGCAAGTACGTCTTCCACGACGAGCACAACCTGGACACCACCTTTGACGCCGGCGGCAACGTCAGCCTGTCCCTCACTGCCGTCACCGTGGCCTCCCAGCTCTTCTGGCCTGGCGACATCCTGCACAGCGCCACGCTCACCACCAAGGTAGGAGGTGGTAGGGGGTAGTGGTAGGGTGCAGTCGGTGTGGTAGGGGGTAGTAGTAGGGTGTGGTAGTGGGTAGTAGTAGTGTGCAATAGGGTGTGGTATGGGGTAGTAGTAGGGTGCAGTAGGATTAGGTAGGGGGTAGTAGTAGGGTACAGTAGGGTGTGGTAGGGGGTAGTAGTAGGGTGCAGTAGGGGGTAGTAGTAGGGTGCAGTAGGGTGTGGTAGGGTATATTAGGGTACAGTAGGGTGTGGTAGGATGGAGTCAGGTGTAGTAGGGTGTGGTTGGGTGCAGTAGAGTGTAGCAGGGTGTGGAAGGATATAGTAGGATGCAGTAGAGTGTGATATGGTGCAGTAGGGTGTAGTTGGGTATAGTAGGGTGAAGTAGGGGGTAGTAGTAATATGGTGCAGTAGGGGTTAGTAGGGTGTAATAGGGTGTGTTAGGGTATAGTACGGTGCAGTAGGGTGTGGTAGGGTGGAGTCGAGTGTAGTAGGGTGCAGGTGGGTGTCGAGTGTATGTGGGTGCAGTGGGGTGTGGTAGAAGTGGGATGTGGTAGAATGGAGTCGAGTGTAGTAGAGTGCAGTAGGGTGTAGATGGGTGCAGTAGGGTGTAGTAGGGTGTAGTTGGGTGTATATGGGTGCAGTAGGGTGTGGTATGATGTAGGTGGGTGTGGTTGGGTGTAGTGGGGTGTGGTAGGGTGCAGTAGGGTGTGGTAGGGTGCAGTAGGGTGTGGTAGGGTGTATGTGGATGTGGTAGGGTGGAGTAGGGTATGGTAGGATGTAAGTGGATGTGGTAAGGTGTAGAAGGGTGTGGTAGGGTGCAGTAGGGTGCCGTAGGGTGTAGTAGGGTGTGGTAGGGTGCAGTAGGGTGTGGTAGGGTGCAGTAGGGTGTGGTAGGGTGTATGTGGATGTGGTACGGTGGAGTAGGGTATGGTAGGATGTAGGTGGATGTGGTAAGGTGTAGTAGGGTGTGGTAGGGTGCAGTAGGGTGTAGGTGGGTGCAGTAGGGTGTGGTAGGGTGTAGTTGCGTGTAGCAGGGTGCAGTAGGCTGTGGTAGGGTGTAGAGGGGAACGATCAATTAAAGCAGTTCTTGGATTTTAATGTCCCACCAACCGTATATGGTCACCTTAGGACGAATCACACACATTCAGTTCACAAATCACAAGTTTGTCTGATTCAATGTTACAACAACAACAACAACAACAACAACAAAACAAAACGATCAGATCAATCTATCTGCCAAAACACAATAACATATTAAGTTACCTGTTAACTTTTATACTTAAGTCGCTTGTTACTATGAGCACGGTGACCTATTTTATCCTGCGGGCATATACGGTAAACTGTGTTAGCCAAAACTAATACACTTAAAAAGTAGAGAAAATGAACTGCCACACATTACACTGACTGTGGAACACTTTC
>JABMCL010002848.1:50000-70000 GCA_018857735.1 Alviniconcha marisindica | reverse complement strand
TTAACCCCTTCACTGCCCCAGCCTGTCAAACTGCCGGGCTGAAAAGCGCCAGCACACGCCTGCAAACATGACTGTTTTCCAATCATATAAACACATCTACTTTCATTACTGTGCGTTTTGATGAAAATCCTTTCACAGGCTAATTCGAAAAAGGAAAAGAAATCCATAAGGATTTCAAATTTCGCACCCTTATTGGTCGTTTTCAACTGACATCACGGCATTGAAGGGGTTAATTAGCCTGCAGTGACGATTTGAGCGGAGGACTATCAGCGCTCACGGACAGGCGCGCTGGGCGGTGTCACCCATCCTCTCGGGGCGATGGCGGCCGCAGGGGCGATTTGTATGCACCGCTGGAACCGTCTCTGATGCCGCGTGGTCAGGGGGCACAGAAGCCGGGATGGCACTTGCAGAAAATGGGCAAATAAAACAGGGAACTGCCTCGATTAGGCCTATCGGTTTGGGCGAGGAGAAGACGATGGCTATAGAGAAGACTCGGTTCTGTCGGCGGATGAAGCTCTAACTGTTTGCCGCTCAGGAAAGTGAAGGTGTGTGTGTGTGTAGGGGGGGGGGGGGGGGGGGGAGGGAAGAAGGGAGAAAAAGAGAGTCCGGGGGAGGGGGGAGGGAGAAAAAGAGATACGGGGAGAAGTTTATAGTGCCAGTGGTTATTTTCTCGTCTTTCGCAAAACGTTTGATGTTTTAACGGAAGATGTATTCAATGCGTTGTAATTATTTTTATGTTCAAGCTTTTCTGATCCTCTGGGGTTTTTACGGACAGGCTCTGCAATACTTTCCAGACCTCTGCTAACTATTGTTTTGAAAAGTTCATAATTACGCAAAACTACGCCCCGAATGGAATATCCACAATACGAATTCCGGGTTGGCTCCCGGAAACCAGCCAGACATGACGAGTTGAAAATTGCCACATTCATATGTACAGCACAAGCGTTCAGCAATTCGGTCTTACTTGAGATTGACCAATGATGTCTAGACGGTGTAAAAAATAGCGCCACCCAAGCAGCCAGCCTTGTGGTTGAAAGATCGTTTCAGCAGTTGGTAAACGTTTGACAACACACTAAAACACGGACATAATGGCTAGATGTAGAGAGAGTAGCTCAAAGCTCTGACGCACAAAAAAGAGCACTGAGAAATACTGAAGAAAGTCAAAGCGAAAAAGCTGACAATCAAACAACACCCCAAAAAGCGTGACCACGCAGCTGGTGTGATCAGGGGCCGCTACCCTGGTGTTACAACTGGCCAGACACTCCAGGCAATAACTGGCCTCTCCACTAAAGGGCCGGTCCAACAAACTAAGGCCACTGACCAACCAGACGGTACACTACATGTAAAGTCTGATTCACTGTTATAATAAGAAGACATGCAGAGAAAGCGAAGTTAAATGAAAAAGAAAGTGAGACTTAGAAACACAGAATTCCTGTCTGTAGGCGAAGCATTCAAGGCTATATTCTAACCTACTTCAGGTTCCCAGCGCGTGACTGAGTACACCTCATGACTGGCGTTGCGCTGTGGTTGAAGTACCTCCAGTCTTGTGCTAGTTTCCCGCTTTGTAACACACTGCCATTAAAATAATGCACAAAATAACTTCACTTTCACAGGCAAGCAGCAATATTTCAATAGACATGTAGGAATGAGATGAGATTTTGCATGTATGGTTGTCTGAAGCACCCGACTTTGTGTGCGTGTATGGTTATCTGAAGCACCCAGCTTTGTGTGCGTGTATGGTTATCTGAAGCACCCAGCTTTGTGTGCGTGTATGGTTATCTGAAGCACCCAGCTTTGTGTGCGTGTATGGTTATCTGAAGCACCCAGCTTTGTGTGCGTGTATAGTTATCTGAAGCACCCAGCTTTGTGTGCGCGTATGGTTATCTGAAGCACCCAGCTTTGTGTGGTGTATGGTTAACTGAAGCACCCAGCTTTGTGTGCGTGTATGGTTATCTGAAGCACCCAGCTTTGTGTGCGCGTATGGTTATCTGAAGCACCCAGCTTTTGTGTAGAGCGTAGGCAACGGGATACAGTCATCAAGCCTGACAAGGAATGACCACCACAGCGCAGTGAGTATGACATCTAACGTGATTTAAACGTGTCGGTACTGGCTGGTTATCAGAGAGTATGACATCTAACGTGATTTAAACGTATCGGTACTGGCTGGTTATCTATAAGAGTAAGGGAAGAGTTCCTAACAACACTTCCAGAACATACTAGTCTAGACCTGAAGAGGTCAGTTTTAGATATTGGTATGTCGAATTTTCCAGTGTCGAGACTGATTCTGAGGAAATGTTCGCTTTAACAGCGGGTGGGGCTATTCCGGATATTATTTTGTGTATCAGAACTCCCTCGTTATAGTTAAGTATTTGTTGGAGGGGAAGAATGGACAGGTAATTATGGTCTGAAGTCGCTAGAGCTGTGGTTTTGAGAAGAATTGCCCTGAGCTCTCTCTTGTAAAAGGTAACCACGAGTCTGAGGGTACTGACACTTACTGAGCTGATACTATTGATCCGTAATCGATGATGGATTGAATATGGGCACGGAAGAATAATTTTCTGGCGTGAAGGTTCAGAAAGTGTTTGAATTTTTTAAAAAACGGTCGATTTTGTTGGAAGTACTTTTACATAAAGCAGTCACATAATTGGACCAGGAAAGGCTGCAGTCAATGGTCACACCGAGGACTTTGTGACCGTTGGCTTCAACAACAGTTTGGTTTCCGCTGGAAATAGGTGGGCGATTCAAAGTTAGAGTCAGTCTCTTTTGTGTGGTTGTTATTAGCGTAGCTACGGACGGAGAGAGCATTTCCAGGGTGGAGAGAAACGTATAATTGAATTCTTCCCATTGACTGTTGACACTTTCTTGGCGCAAGATGGATTGTAAATTTAAAAATGAAATCGATGGACCATCTCCAAACAAAATTCTCGATTCCAAGTTTTTTGTATTGACTTGTTTTACCTGCTGGAGACAGGCCTTCGTGGACACACCATGTTTTAGAAGGTTGGTTCCCTGAAATCGTCAGGAGGTGACTCTATACAGTAGACATGACGTTAACTCCAAGAACGAACTAGTTCCTTTAAGAGACGCAAAGCTGGTGTCAAGCTTCTATGGGACCACGGCGGGTCCACAGACAAATGGGTCTTTAAATAGGTCACGACACTAAAGGCGTTACTTGCATTGCACGTGAAACTCGCTACCCCGCCTGGGACCGGCTTCTTTGTAGCTGTTTGTCGTGTCCCGGATCAGCAGGGCCAGTGAGACTTGGCGATTGCCCGTCACTCCACTTGTTGTAGCCATTACCCCACTTGTTGTAGCAATCACGCTTTTTGATGTAGCAATCACCCCACTTGTTGTAGCAATCACGCTTTTTGATGTAGCAATCACCCCACTTGTTGTAGCAATCACGCTTTTTGATGTAGCAATCACCCCACTTGTTTTAGCCATCACCCCACTTGTCGTAGCCATAACCCCACTTGGTGTAGCCATCACGCTTGTTGTAGCTATCACCCCACTTGTTGTAACAATCACCCCACTTGTTGTAGCTGTCACCCCACTTGTTGTAGCCATCACCCCACTTGTTGTAGCGATCACGCTTGCAGTGCACTCGATACTCGCAAGTAGATACTTATTAGCACGACACGAGCACTACGGCGGGAAAGCATGGATTTAAACTTAACCTGTAAATAATAACAACGAATACTTAGAGCGCCTAACCCGCACAGGCCCTAAGCGCTTACATGTTCTTTAAACGCGCATATTTTCAAAATTCAACGCATACAACAAGAACGCATACACACACGCATTCGATCCTTCGACATTACTTTTGAACTCTGCGAATAGGGTCAGTGAATCATCATTTTAAAGCGGGAAGTATAGTACCACCCCCTATGTTTCATGGAACTGTGGGATTGTTTTCTAAAGCAAAGTTCAATGCCGGCATAAAACACAAAGCAAACATGACCTCAACAAACAAACAAAATTAAAATTAAATCGAAAGCTGTCGCGAGGAATCTGTCACGAGCGGTTCGATAATTGATAATATTAAACAAAGTATTTATCGAAAGCAAAATCTTGTCCGTAGAGATACACACACAAACACACACGCACACGCACACGCACACACACACACACACACACACACACACACACACACACACACACACACACACCACACACACACACACACACACACACACACACACACACACACACACACACACACACACACACACACACACACACCCCGCAAGCATCTACACACATTAACATACTTACTATACAAAACTTAATTTATGTACAACTTAAAACGGGCAGCAAGCAGAAACTTGAGACCGATGAAAACATCAGCACGGAACGAAAAACATGGCGGGTCTATAGGTTTGGGAAAATTCAGTTATAATTCAAACAGACTCAGTTGATGTTCCATATCCACACATTTGACTAGGCCACTTGCCACTTAAACTGCTACAATATAGACTAGGCCACTTGCCACTTAAACTGCTACAATATAAGCTAGGCCACTTGCCACTTAAACTGCTACAATATAAGCTAGGCCACTTGCCACTTAAACTGCTACAATATAAGCTAGGCCACTTGCCACTTAAACTGCTACAATATAGACTAGGCCACTTGCCACTTAAACTGCTACAATATAAGCTAGGCCACTTGCCACTTAAACTGCTCGATATAGACTAGGCTTGGCCATTTGCCTCTAAACTGCTACAATATAGGCTAGGCTTGGTCACTTGCCTCTTAAACTGCTGCAATGTAGGTTAGGCCTGACCATTGCTATAATTAAAGGCGTTGTCCTGCTCTTACCATGTGCCTACTCAAACGTTTAACCCCATTGTGTGGGCACCCACACGTTCCACTATTTACGTCCACGGTCAAAGGTTATAGCGCCCGAAGGTCTTGCTTACTAAAATAACAACCGGCAGTAAAGATGACCTCCCCCTTCCCCCCCCCCCCCCAACCCCTCGGTTTCCCCCCTCCCCGCCCCCACACCCCCACAATGCACACAAACACTTCCTCTTTTCCTTCTGACCGATTTCGCCTGTTCCGACATGGTTCCCGGTTTGTTTCGGCGAGACAGGTCATCTGAGTCGCACTGTTGATTCGTCTCGATCTGTACCATTCCCAATTGGTCATTCCAATCGGGTCGGCAACTGGCCCGTTCCGTGTCCCACTGTGTTAGAGTCACTTCGTCCAGGTTTGCTATTGGTTGATTATTGGAACGGCCGGAAATGCGTAGAACTGTACCCATTCACTTAAAGGAACTAGCCTTGACGGCCGGAAATGCGTAGAACTGTACCCATCCACTCAAAGGAACTAGCCTTTTCAAAAGAGATTCGTGTGACAGGCAGAAGAGAGCGAAATGAAAACGTAAAGTGAAGGATTTTTGTTTAAGACGCTTCTAGTATGAAAAACAAATGCGAAACAGGAATGACTGCCAGCGTTCTAGAACAAGATCCAAATACATAAAAGGTTCAAAATAACGATGTTTATTAGGATGGGTGTTGTGTTTTGTGTTTTGTCCTAATAAACAACGTTATTGTGAACCTTTCATGTGTTTGCTTCCTGTCTGAGTTCTTATGCCAGACTGGGTGCACTACGAGCTTTCTTGAAAGGAAGAGAGCGGGCCATCGTCAGTCAAACGAACGTTGGAACCGTTTCAAAGGCAACGTTGGGGAAACTTGAGAGACGAGGTTGATCGCGTAATAGACGATCTTCGGAAATCCAGGGGACTGCACTCGGTAAGAGCCTTCGGGCATGGACCTGTATACATAGGTCCATGCCTGCGGGTGTAGCGCAGAGTAGGCACGCTTTTGTTGGGGGTACAGTGAGCACGTGGGGAAGATGGCGGATACCCGTCAACAAAAGGCAGAAAAGAGAGGGCTCGATCATTTAAAAGATCGAAGCCCTAATAGTCAAATACTGTCTGAACCCCACGTCTTGCCCGGACAAGTCCAGGGCTAATAGACTTTGTCATGAAACCTTGAAACCGCACTCTCAGTACAAAATCAACTTTGAGAGATTGCGTGTCTGCCGGATTGAAACTTTCGTTCCATCTTCAGTTTTGCTTGGTGGGCGGATAACGTAGTACGCAGGATTTCCTCTGTCCAGCGAGACCGGAGTCTTGCCTGTCTCAGCTCTCCTCTCGATCTCTTTCTTCTGGTGTGAATGAGTATGGGAACGTTTCTGTCTTGTTAACAGGGGTTGGTCAAACCTATTTCCACATCTGTTTCGCCTTGATATAACCGTAAAACTGGGCGTAAAACATCAAGTTACTCATTTGCACGTCTTTTGTTGCTAGCCTTACTGTGTCCTGTTTGTCAGCTAGGATTTTAACAAAAAGGTGAAAGATGGAATCTTTGATAGGAGAGTAGAGTATAGAGTGATAGCTTCTTTGATACGAGAATAGAGTAGAGAGTGATAGCTTCTTGAGGAGACGGAGTGATCCACAAGGCCGACAGCTTTTTTAAAGTGAAGAAAAACCGTGCCTACAATTTCTGAACAGCTAATTAATAGCGTACAACCAGCCATCACGTAATCTCGTTGAAGCAGAATGGCAGAGTAATTAGGGCGGAATCCACGTTGATACTGATGGATGAGGTTATTACTTTCCAAATATTGCAGTAAGTGTTTGTGGATGTGCCTTTCGAGGAGGCTTAGATATTATAGGAGAGAGAGAGAGAGAGAGAGAGAGAGAGAGAGAGAGAGAGAGAGAGAGAGAGAGAGAGAGAGAGAGAGAGAGAGAGAGAGATTGATGATCGCTTTTTTATAGCGCTGTTCTCCGCTTTCGAGCAGCCTCGCTGCACATTTGTCGTGTGTGATTCAAAATGAGTGACTGTAGCTTTTAATAGCGCGTTTTGAATATATACCGAAGTGGTGTACTTACAGCGTTCTACAGAGAGAGAGAGAGAGAGAGAGAGAGAGAGAGAGAGAGAGAGAGAGAGAGAGAGAGAGAGAGAGAGAGGGGGGGGGGGGGGGGGGGGGGGGGGGGAGTCATGGTACTAGCTAAAAATTATACGAAAATGTTTTATTAACGTTTTTATAGGTGAGTACGTGTTTTGCGCCGAACACTAGTGGACTAGCACGCACTTGTCTGGACCTCGGGTTTTCAGGAAGCCCTCGTGTGAGCCGCTGTTACCTGAGTGGTAACTATGAAAGGCGCTCAGGTGGTAAGCTGGCGGATCCAGGTTCGATTCCGCTGCTGTTCGCCTTTTTCTTCAAACCCTGTTGTTGATGGATACGTCTCTCTTAACATTGTTCCTGTAGCCTAATTCCTGTAACCTAAAATAGCCCACGCTGTTGCTCATCTTATGTGCAGAGTAGAGTGACCGTGGTAGTGTCAGTATGGTATTCTTCTTTCTTCCCCCACCTGCTGAAGTCTCGGTCCCTGCCAGTATAGCTCTGCCCACATCTGGAACAATCTCCCCCAAGACATCAGGCAC
Source organism: Alviniconcha marisindica (assembly GCA_018857735.1). NCBI lineage: Eukaryota > Metazoa > Mollusca > Gastropoda > Provannidae > Alviniconcha > Alviniconcha marisindica. The sequence continues at coordinate 62,546 of JABMCL010002848.1, read as the reverse complement.
TCTGCTACTCTCTCTTCCTTCAAAAGCCAACTCAAGACATTTCTCTTCTCAGAATATTTCAGTTAAACCGCATTGTCCTTCACTCCTATCAGTCTGTACAGTTGTGTGTGTGTGTGTGTGTGTGTGTGTGTGTGTGTGTGTGTGTGTGTGTGTGTTGTGTGTGTGTGTGTGTGTGTGTGTGTGTGTGTGTGTGTGTGTGTGTGTGTGTGTGTGTGTGTGTGTGTGTGTGTGTGTGTGTGTGTGTGTGTGTGTGTGTGTGTGTGTGTGTGTGTGTGTGTGTGTGTGTGTGTGTGTATGTGTGTGTGTGTGTGTGGTTGTGTGTGTGTGTGTGTGTGTGTGTGTGTGTGTACATTTTCATAGTATGCTTGCTTTTAATTTTGGATAACATATTCTATCTCGATGTACATTATGTGTGTATGCTTGTTCAGCGCTTTGAACCGCAGGGTAGGCGCTTTACAAATTTCCATTAGTATTATTATACAACTAGAGTGCTAAAAGATGTAGCAACAACGTGACGATTACTGGACACGTTCGCGCCTGTATCCCATGGTCTGTTATCGTTAACTTTACGCACTGGTCTAATCTGCCTGTTGATGCTAGTTAGTAAACGTCAAGTCAGCTGTTAGGCCATTAAAGCTGCTATAAACAACTCCTCACATAAACAATTGATTATTTATTTAATTAGCCTACAAAACTTCTCCCCCAACCCACCCTACCCTCACCTCTTCCCGTAAAAAAGAAGACAGATACCAATGCCTGACTAGTTGCTACGGGTCTGCGTGCTGTGCAAACACAGATAAAAGCAGACGACCTAAAAAGCACCAGCGCCCAGAAGGAAAATGAATCAGGAAGTTCCAATCAGCAGACGCGAAAGGATCATGTCGCGCGACTTCGTGTGCGACACAAAATTGGTGGAAGTATCCTCGGTTTGTCACGTGGAAAGAAATCTCTGTGAGAAATTTGCACGTGTGGGAACCGACAGACTGTTACCAGATAGAAATGCACAGGAAACTAATTTTGTCGAGACCATACATTAGTTACTCAAACAGTAAGAGAGAGAGAGAGAGAGAGAGAGAAGAGAGAGAAGAAGGAGGGGAGAGAGAGAGAGGAGAGAGAGAGAGAGGAGAGGACAGAGAAGAAGAGGAAGAAGAGAAAAGAAGAGAAGAGAGAGAGAGAGAGAGAGAGAGAGAGAGAAGGAAGAGAGAGAGAGAAGAGGGGCCTTTTGCATGAAGGATCATTTCATTCATAATTTTCAGACCCAGATGACTTTTTTGTTTCTATAGGCACGATCAGCGTTTTCCTTTACGTAGCAAAGATCGAATTTTCTCCTTTAATTTCGTCAAACGTTTTTACGAAAGCAGAGAACGTTTCCCGGCCTACTTTGTAAGTGCATGCAATCAATATTTGTTCCCATGGCGAAGGATAGGACGGCGCTGACACTTAATTATCGACTGCACGTGAAGAGAGAGAGGACCGCGGGGAATACGTAGCGGTCTTTGAGGGTCTGATGAAGCCTTGCCCAGGTAAGGCGACCCGATTTTCCCCGAAAAAGATTCACGAAAGTAAGCGTAAATTACAAAACAAGCAAAGAGAGAGAGAGAGAGAGAGAGAGAGAGAGAGAGAGAGAGAGAGAGAGAGAGAGAGAGAGAGAGAGAGAGAGAGAGAGAGAGAGAGAACGCTTGCTTAAGAAATCGAAAGATAAAACTGGACATAAAAAGGGAATTTAATTTGAAAAACTTCAGACAAGTCACATGCAAATGTTCACCTAATCTGCCTTTTAGAGATGACTGCAAGACAGACATGCCGTTCTTTACATGAAAAAGATGAACCTAGCAAGACTAATTAACACCCGCAGCAAATAGTGATATCACCATAAAAAAAAAAATTCATGCACGAAAAGTCCTCTGCGTTTGTAGTTTAGGGAGATTTGCCAAGTTTGCTCTCACACTGTTCGTCTTTTCCAGTAGGAAACGTTTGTGTCGTCATCTTTTTTCTTTTTCTTTCTTCTCTGAGTGATGCTACACACTCTCACTCCCTCTGAATTTATTTTTTAGGTGTAACTTGAACTACTGATCGCTGACTGCAGACCTCAGTTGAGTTGCCAGGTCACCAAAAATCAGAGCTATTTGTCAATTATTCTACCTCCCCTGTGTGCTTTTTGTTCGCAGAATGGAATCGCGGGACCTTTCTGGTATGCAGTGGGTATCATCGCCAACATCTTCATCTTCCCCATCTTTTCCGTCCAGTTCAAGACCAAGGCACCCGGCGCTAAAACATATCTACAGGTAAGCATATAATATAGAATATATAGGTTAACATATCTACAGGTAAGCATATAATATAGAATTTATAGGTTAACATATCTACAGGTAAACATATAATATAGAATTTATAGGTTAACATATCTACAGGTAAACATATAATATAGAATTTATAGGTTAACATAACTACAGGTAAACATATAATATAGAATTGATAGGTTAACATATCTACAGTTAATAAGCATATAATATAGAATTTATAGGTTAACATATCTACAGGTAAGCATATAATATAGAATTTATAGGTTAACATATCTACAGGTAAGCATATAATATAGAATTTATAGATTAACATATCTACAGTTAATAAGCATATAATCTAGAATTTATAGGATAACATATCTACAGGTAAGCATATGACATAGAATTTATAGGTTAACATATCTACAGGTAAGCATATAATATAGAATTTATAGGTTAACATATCTACAGGTAATAGCATATAATCATAGAATTTATAGGTTAACATATCTACAGGTAAGCATATACTATAGAATTTATAGGTTAACATATCTACAGGTAAGCATATAATATAGAATTTATAGGTTAACATATCTACAGGTAAACATATAATATAGAATTAATACAAATCTGAAACAGAACGAGGCCCAGAGCGCTCGTGCAGAATCAACACACAAAGGAATTAATTAGTGCTCGAAGTACGTAACACAAGTACAACAACAAAGACCTGTGTCAGCTACGGTATCTCTCACCTGGCACTCGTGTAAATACAACATAGTGAAGTATTTCTTTTAAAAACGTGGGTGCCACACATGAAATTCAACAGCAAAAAATGTACATGCAATAAAAGATTCACAGGTTAAAAGTGCACAGCCAAGATTAATACCAGAAGCATTATTAAATTGACAGACATTATTTATGGAAAGGCAAGGCAAAATAAACAGTATAACATATTAATATGATTGATGCATAACAGGAACAAGTATAATTATCACTATTTTATCCTATCCCTTCACCACCACCACCCTCCACACGCACACAGATACGCACGCACCCCCCCCCCCCCCCCCCCCCCACCCCCCACCCCCCCACACACACGCACACAGACACGCACACACGCGCGCACATGCACAAGTTTAGATTACACACATTGCATCAGGTAAACATATGCGCAGGTGTCGATATATTTACTGGTAAACTTACCTGCAGTCAAGAATGTCTGTTGGTTAATATTACATACACGCAGTAATGTTACAAGTGGATTTTTTAATCACGGTTATTTATTTATTTTAGTTGTGTGTGTGCGTGTGTGCGTGTGTGTGTGTGTGTGTGTGTGTGTGTGTGTGTGTGTGTGTGTGTGTGTGTGTGTGTGTGTGTGTGTGTGTGTGTGTGTGTGTGTGTGTGTGTGTGTGTGTGTGTGTGTGTGTGTGTGTGTGTGTGTGAGAGAGAGAGAGAGAGAGAGAGGAGAGAGAGAGAGAGAGAGAGAGAGAGAGAGAGAGAGAGGGAGAGAGAGAGAGAGAGAGAGAGGAGAGAGAGAAGAGAACAAACGAACGAACGAACGAACGAACGAATTTTTTATTAACGAGGGTAAAGGAATAAGTACAATATACTTTTTTTTCCATCCAGCCCTCGGGCAAAAACAAAAAACAACAACAAAAACAAAATAATTATAAAGAGAGAGAGAGAGAGAGAGAGAGAGAGAGAGAGAGAGAGAGAGAGAGAGAGAGAGAGAGAGAGAGAGAGAGAGAGAGAGAGAGAGAGAGAGAGTGTGTGTGTGTGTGTGTGTGTGTGTGTGTGTGTGTGTGTGTGTGTGTGTGTGTGTGTGTGTGTGTGTGTGTGTGTGTGTGTGTGTGTGTGTGTGTGTGTGTGTGTGTGTGCTATCGGCTGGACGGATTCTCAGGACATGTCTATAACAAACACAAGCAAAGACATTTTTATTCGCGAGGATTCACCCTCCTATGGCTGACGCTGTTGAACGGGCGTTAAAATAATGATCTCGCCTCCGCCACTGGCCACGAAGTTTTAGTCGTGCGCTGTGCCATAAATGAGGCAAATCCTTTCCCGTTCAACGCATTGGTACGCCTACCCCCTTTCCCCCCCCCCCGGCCCCTCCGCGCCTCAGTCCCCCCGACGTGGCGGTGACAGTTGTGACATGATGCAATCACCACCAGCCTCATCCCGACCCGGGCCCAGCAAAAGATGACAGAAATCGAAATCGAATTCCTTTGAACCGCTCCAACACGACGGCGGCGACAAAGGATTATTATTAGGGGAGGGGTCAGCGTCAGCGAGGCTGTGTTGCCGAGGGTTTTACTCAAAGCGAGGAGCGGCAGCGCTGTTGTGGGTCTTATTCAGCACCACGCTTGTCGCTGAGGGCAGGAGGAGCCATGTTTCCGGTTGACGAACAAGTCCCTGTGGACGTTGTTACCTGTGACTGGACTGCAGTCCGCTGCTTGCCCGGTTTACATTCTCAGAAGACTGCAAAATGTTCACAACTATTTTCTTTCTCGGTTAGCAACTATAGTAAGTGAACATGGTGCTTAACGTCCACAGAAACCACAAGGCTTATTAGGGACGGGGAGAAGGGAGCGGGGAGGGGGTATGGCGGTGGGGGAAGAGGAAGATTGTATACCAGTCGCAACACTGTCACCACCAGAATGACTCCTGCATTATGACAGGCAGCGAGGAGAGCCATTTCAATGATTCATTAATTGTGAGGGACAAAGTCGCAAGACGGTGTCCACAGACCACAACTTGTTTTGAAGAGAGAGGAGAGCCGAAGCGGAATCGAGCCGAGGGCCTTCTGCTTACCAGCCTAACTCCCTACCGCTGGGCCAAACCGGCTCACAGCAGAGCTATTCAGCGATGCTGGCTTTTACAGCACGCAGACGTGGTCTAAAGAAACATCTTCTTCAAGTTTTCATTGGTTACCGGTCCAAGGTAGAATAGATTACAAACTGTCAATGCTCCTCTCATCTTCAGTGACCCATCCACTGCCTGCCTCTCTGACGGGTTCTCGCTGTGTCCACACCTTTCCAGAACACTCCGTTCTTCTGCAGACACACCGAAACTTCACATCCCCCATGTTAAAACTCAGACCTTTGGTCAACGCTCTTTCTCTTACTCTACTCCAAAGCAATATAAATAGCTTCCTTCTAACATCCATCATATTCAGCCCTCTCATGTCTTCAGATTCTGTCTTCTTTCCTTTGCCTCCCCCCCCCCCCCAACCCCCCCCCCCACCTCCCCCCCCCCCCCCCACAACACACATACTTCCTCACTCACAGTGATTTGCGCCTCTGTGTGTGTGTGTGTGTGTGTGTGTGTTGTGTGTGTGTGTGTGTGTGTGTGTGTGTGTGTGTGTGTGTGTGTGTGTGTGTGTGTGTGTGTGTGTGTGTGTGTGCGTGTGTGTGTGATATCTACCGCGCTATCAGCTATTGCTATTAAATGTCTCATTGCTGTTGTATCAAGATCCAGATTTAGGGGTGGAAATATGCGCCTACATCACCTTCAAAATATGCTCCTGGCATGGAATATGAGTTTGAGGTTGTGGAAAACTGGTCCAGAACCGAAAAATTAAGACTTATGTGCTGTTTTTGTTTCCGCATTCATCAGAATCAGTCCCTAGGGCCCTGTTTCTCTGTCTCTATCCTCATCCCTCTCATCGAATCTCTTTTCCCACCCACCCCTCTCCCCGCACCCCTCTCCTCACAGTTCCCTCCCCTCATTCCCTCCCCCCCACCCTCCCTTTCTCCATCATCTTCACCAAGCGCAACGTTCATGTCTCTGTCTGCATAATTATATAAGGTCCGCTATACAAGTGGACACTGATACTGTCTGTTTGAATATCTCTCCGTCCCTCCCTCTCTCTGTGTCCATGTCTGTATCTCTCTGTCTCTGTCTCTGTGTCTCTCTGTCTCTATTTCTGTGTGTGTGTGTGTGTGTGTGTGTGTGTGTGTGTGTGTGTGTGTGTGTGTGTGTGTGTGTGTGTGTGTGTGTTGTGTGTGTGTGTGTGTGTGTGTGTGTGTGTGTGGTGTGTGTGTGTGTGTGTGTGTGTGTGTGTGTGTGTGTCTCTCTCTCTCTCTCTCTCTCTCTCTCTCTCTCTCTCTCTCTCTCTCTCTCTCTCTCTCTCTCTCTCTCCTTGTAAAATTCAGTTTTCGAGTTGTCTCTGTCTCTGTTTCTCTCTTATTTCTGTCTCTCTCTGTCTTTCTCTGTCTCTGTATGTCTCTGTCTGTCTGTCTGTCTGTCTGTCTGTTTAATCCCCCCACCCCTCCTTCTTGTAAGATAAAGTTTTCGAGTTGTCTCTGTCTCTGTCTCTGTCTCTCTTTTCTGTCTCTGTCTCTCTGTGTCTGTCTGTCTGTCTGTCTGTCTGTCTGTCTGTCTGTCTGTCTGTCTGTCTGTCTGTCTGTCTGTCTGTCTGTCTGTCTGTCTGTCTCTCTCTCTCTCTCTCTCTCTCTCTCTCTCTCTCTCTCTCTCTCTCTCTCGTATCATTAACCCTACTGTAGCGTACGCCAGTCGGCCTTTGTGCTGATAATTATTATCTGCTGGCTACAGTCGAGAAATAAAGTTTACTCTCTCTCTCTCTCTCTCTCTCCTCTCTCTCTCTCTCTCTCTCTCTCTCTCTCTCTCCTCTCTCTCTCTCTTTTCTCTCTCTCTCTCTCCTCGTATCATTAACCCTATTGTAGCGTACGCCAGTCGGCCTTTGTGCTGATAATTATTATCTGCTGGCTACAGTCGAGAAATAAACTTTACTCTCTCTCTCTCTCTCTCTCTCTCTCTCTCTCTCTCCTCTCTCTCTCTCTCTTCTCTCTTTTATCATTAACCCTACTGTAGCGTACGCCAGTCGGCCTTTGTGCTGATAATTATTATCTGCTGGCTACAGTCGAGAAATAAAGTTTACTCTCTCTCTCTCTCTCTCTCTCTCTCTCTCTCTCTCTCTCTCTCTCTCTCTCTCTCTCTCTCTGTATCCTTATCCCTACTGTAGCGTACGCCAGTCGGCCTTTGTGCTGATAATTATTATCTGCTGGCTACAGTCGAGAAATAAAGTTTACTCTCTCTCTCTCTCTCTCTCTCTCTCTCTCTCTCTCTCTCTCTCTCTCTCTTCTACTCTCTCTCTCTCTCTCTCTCTCTCGTCTCTTAATCCTATCTGTAGCGTAGCGCCAGTCGGCCTTTGTGCTGATAATTATTATCTGCTGGCTACAGTCGAGAAAGTACTGCTTTTTACTCTCTCTCTCTCTCTCTCTCTCTCTCTCTCTCTCTCTCTCTTCTCTCCTCCTCGTATCATTAACCCTACTGTAGCGTACGCCAGTCTGCCTTTGTGCTGATAATTATTATCTGCTGGCTACAGTCGAGAAATAAAGTTCTCTCTCTCTCTCTCTCTCTCTTCTCTCTCTCTCTCTCTCTCTCTCTCTCTCTCTCTCTCTCTCTCTCTCGTATCATTAACCCTACTGTAGCGTACGCCAGTCGGCCTTTGTGCTGATAATTATTATCTGCTGGCTACAGTCGAGAAATAAAGTTTACTCTCTCTCTTTTGCTGCTGCCTCTGCCCCCTCATCTATTTTGATAATAATGATGACATCTTACAATTATTAAGCGCCCTTTCTCACAAGAGCTCGTATTGCTTTACTGTCCGGAGAGCAAGGGATTGAATTTTGTGTGGCCGTCTGCACTTGCAAGTTAGGCGAAGCATTGATATCTATAACCTAAAGCCGACACCCAACTCAATCGCCTGCCTCCTTCAGATTATCTGGCCGATTCACCGTGGCGTCTGACGTACGAGCTGCAAGTCCAGTTAATCCTCCCTTTAATGCGACCAACAAATTGAAGATAGAGGGACAAATCCGAAGCCTTACGGTGCCGTGAATTATGAAGTTGATGCACGAGAGCGAGAGATGAGGGGCCAAGGGAAGTAACCCCTGCCTGTATGGAGCAGACGGCAGGAAGACGTGGCTTCATTACACGAAAACATCGATCTTCACCCGCGTCGGTGCATTCATAGCCGGCTGCGGTTAGTGCCACGTGCCCTTGCGCCTTTTGGGGCGACTGAGGGGGGGGGGGGGGGGGGGGGGGGGGGGGAGGTGGTGTAGTGCAATTTAGATCGGATGCCACAGGCTATGATGGTAGGCAAATCCCGTTAGCACTTTACAGACCAGAACAAAGGCCTGTGTTGATCGGTGGTGATTTCGGTCAATCGAGAGAGAGAGAGAGAGAGAGAGAGAGAGAGAGAGAGAGAGAGAGAGAGAGAGAGGAAAACAAACATAGACAGTTAAACTGTTTACATTTTAAGCTAAATAATTTCTGATAAATCAGAAAGTTGGTTTTCTGTGCGTAAAATATGACACAAGGACAGAAGCTTTTATCGGAGAGTGCTGTTGAGGTGGTGGGGTGGGAGGGTGGGGTGGGGTGGTGGGTGTGATGGGGGAGGAGCGGCGTCAAGCGAGGAGGAACAGCTGCACTGATGTACGTTACTTTTTAATAAAACTGCAAACCTGCGGTAGACCCGCACGTTTGATATACATGCTGGAGATTGACGAATCTTCGGATTTCTTTTCCTTCTTCTCCTTTTGTTTACAGAAGCATGGGCGGAACTATTGCTGAATTAATTTGCTTGACGTAGGTCTATTTTTGTATCCTCTGAGATTTTGCAGTGACATCACCAGTATTGTTGCTAAGAGCTGTAGTACTTTCTCCATTGATATGCTTCTCTCTCACCCTCAGCCCTCCTCACCCTTCGATTTTTATACTCATCGCCATCTGAACTGACAAAGAAGGCGACAGTGGGCTGTATTTTGATGGCCATGCACAAGTCGATAGAGGCAATAATGCTGAAGAGGAGTCACAACAACCACTCACCAATCATGCTGTCACCCGGTCAGACAGGCGATTGAGAAGTCTGAACTGGTACAGATATTAGCTGGAGAAGATGAATCGTAGAGTCGATGACACATGAAGTCTTGTCATATTGTCAACTCGAGTCGACCGTTTCGGAATTGAATACGTATAACGATGTTAGGAACGCGGAACGTCTCCTGGCCCCTTCTAATCGGGGTTTACGCCGATAGATGTGAATTTGGAGGACACAAAGGACAAGAGGTTTCGGGACGCGAAAGAAAGGAAGTTCAGGATGCAATGGGGAAGACGTTTCGGGCAAAACAGAGAGAAGGAGTTTCAAGACTTAAAAGAGAAGGAAGTTCAAGACGCAATAGGGAAGAAATTTCGGAACGCAAAAGAGGATTTTCAGGACGCAAAAGAGAAGGAAGTTTAGGACGCAAAAGGGAAGAAGTTTCCGGACGCAAAATGGAAGACGTTTGCGGACGCAAAAGAGAAGAAGTTTCAGGATGCAAACGAGAAGATATTAAAATTAGGTACGAAGTTCGAGGACGCAAACAGTAAGACGTTTGAGGACGCAAGGCAGGAGAAGTTTGAAGACGCAAAAAGCATGAACTTTCGGGATGCACCAGAGACGTCTGAGGACACAACACAGAGCACGTTTCAAAAATTGAGAACATTTCATGAACTTTTATTCCCATCATCGATGAAAGAGTTAATGATCTAGTTGCATCGGCAACTTATAATATCCTCTTCCCCCCATCCAAGAGAAGAAGAAGAAAAAAGGGGGGGGGGGGGGGGGGGGGGGGGTTGGAACTGTTGCATGGTCCAGCGATACAGTATCATATGAACCTTCGTTCTTAATGTGGCCTCTTTTTAACCTTTGTTTTGTTTTGTTTTTTGATTTGTTTTGTAGCTTGCTAAAGGGGATTACCCCGAAAATTTTCAGATTGTGTGCTTTTGTCCTAATAAATAGCGTTCTTTTGAACCTTTTATATGTTTGGTTCTTGTTTTAGAACGCTAGCAGTCATTCTTGTTTAGATTTTTTGCCACGCGTTTTAACACTTGATAGCGTACGCTGGTAAGTAAACATGATGCTTAACGTCCACAGAAACCATACGGCTTATTAGGGACGGGGAGTACGCTGGTGTTGAAGAAGCGACTATATATGGTGAAGAGAGTGTGGGCTCGAATCCCGACCAGGGCACCAGCCTTTCCCATCCGTGGTTCATCTGGGGTTGGTGGACTCAGTGTGTAGTCCTTCAGCTAAGGCGAAACTCCAAGGCCCCTCGTGCTACAGGTCTGCGGACGTTAAACATCCCATAGGAACGGAAAAATTCTCAAAAAAGATTCCGTAGATCGACGTTCAAGCAAAGTTGGGGAGTAGCTAGTAAGCTGGGTAGCCCGACTCTGTAGCGGCATTTAAAAACCAAATCTGTAGGGAAGGCGATGTGACTTTCCTTGGGGCGAATTCCCAGTCTGGGCAATAGAACTGCAACTACAGTCATGATTTAAAATCGATTACGGTCATGATTTAAATTCCAAAGGCACTTAGTTGTAAATCGACCCACTTTGTAGAGGCATAGATAGACCGGTAATTGCTTAATTTTGTCCAGTTCTTCACAGTCCCTTGTAAAAGCATTCAACGCATCCAACCGCCGACAAATCGAGCAGCAATCGTAGGCCATCAGCTGTGCCTTCGGGGAACCTATAACTTTGCTTGGTTGCTGAGGGCACATGACTCAGCAGTTTGCTGTTTCAGTTGAAAGTGGTTGACTCAGATCAATACAGTTTCATTCAAACTATCACTTTATATCAACGACATGAATGATTAATCAGTTCAATGCAGTTACGTACAACTTCGACCATCACCACCACCACACACAAAAGGTCCTCATGACTACAGACATGAAGGAAGGTACAAAGACACTGCTGCTCATTCTCTGTGTCGTGAACGTTGTTACCGGCCTGATGGTGTGCCGGGTCTGTCACTCAGAGAAAGGCAGTTAGTGATGAGATTTGTCTACAGCTTGCACCGACTTACAGGTCCTTGGGCCGAAACAGGCGACGTAACAATGGGAGGGAGCCGGACTTTGGGGTAAAGGATGAAGGGGCTTCGATAAAGGCAGAGAAAGGAAGAGGGAGGGAGTTTAAAAAGAAAAGTTCTATTTTATGCCAGTTCACAGCACGGTAATATTAGAGGGAGGGAGCGAGGGGGGTGGGGGGTGAGGGTGGGGGGGGAGGGGCAACACTGACGATGAAGAGAAAGATGGAGCTGGAGGAAAGAGGGGGAAGAGAGAGAGAGAGAGAGAGAGAGAGAGAGAGAGAGAGAGAGAGAGAGAGAGAGAGAGAGAGAGAGAGAGAGAGAGAGAGTCTGCTGTGTGTCTTTTCAGCAACAGACGGTCTGTCAAAGTCTTCTGCTTCTTTGTTGCCTGCTGTACTTCCGGACAGTTTGTAGCATATTTACAGTCATACTTATTTGTATCTGTAGTCTAGCAAGGACTGGCTGTTAGATAGGTCCAAATGGACGTAACGCTGCTATCCTTGAGTATTAAAGTTTGCGAGTTGGAGTTGCAGTTCCGAACCATAGTCTAATTCTTGGCCTCGATTGTTAATCCTGTCAGCGTGTCGTCTGCCGTGTCTCTTTTCAGATCACCAACAGACGGTCCGTCAAAGTCTTCTGCTTCTTTGTCGCTTATTGTACTTCCGTACAGTTTGTAGTATAGTCGTACTTATTTGTGTTGGTAGTATAGCAAGGACTGGCTGTTAGATAGGTCCAAATGGACCTAACGCTACTATCCTTGAGTATTAAAGTTTCCGAGTTCGAGTCTGAGTTCCGTATTACAGTCTTCTTCCAGGTTTCGAATCTTAATCCTAAAAGTCTGTGTGTCATCTGCCGTGTCTTTTCAGATCATCCATGCACGGTTCGGTACGAGAGCACACAAGGTCTTCTGCTTCTTCGCCATCCTGACCAACCTGGTGATCACCATCGGCGTGCTGCTGGCGGGCAAAGCCACCATCCAGTCGCTGACGAAGAACGCCTCTGACGAGTTCTCCGTGCTCATCATGGCCACGCTCTTCGGCTCCTACTCGCTGATCGGCGGACTCGGCACCACCTTCTACGTGTCCTACTTCAACGCCTGTCTCGTCTTCATCCTGCTGATCGTCTTCGTGGTGAAGATCCTGCACAACACGGACGACCAGTGGGAGAACATCGGCGACACCAGCAGGATGTACGAGTCCATCTCCTGCATTGAGGGCCCCGTGGACAACCTCAACAACAGCTACATCACCTTCAGGTAAAAACACTGCATGGTCGCACCTGGGTGTTTATCAGCGCTGTTCTTCTTGCGGAGGGGAAGGGGAAGAGGACTGGGCAGTAAGGTTTGTGTGTGTGTGTGTGTGTGTGTGTGTGTGTGTGTGTGTGTAGTGTGTG
>JABMCL010002848.1:35000-47500 GCA_018857735.1 Alviniconcha marisindica | reverse complement strand
GCAATTGCACTTCTAAATGTAGGCCAAACATCTGATGAATTGAAACAAAGGTGTATGTTACCATGGAAGAAAGACTTCCTGGCGACACAGAATATTAAAGGTTAAAAACAGTTGGACAATACTTAACGATTGCTATTTTTTGGAACAGGTTCGTTTTACTAAGTGGGTGGAATGGGTTCAACTACGTACCCGTGCAATTACGATGGGGGGGGGGGGGGGGGGGGGGGGGGGGATAAGAAGATAACTTAGGCTCTTTTATACGGATGTTGCCCTGGTCAGTCTGCCTTGCCCTGGTCAGTCTGCCTTGCCCCCTGGCCAAATAACCTGATGTTACATAAATTAAGCAGTTAATTGTCAGCCAGGGAATCTGTTCGTTTACCATCCAGACGTAAAGTTGAAATGAGAAGACCAAACCGAGAGAAAGAAATTACGAAAAGAAATGACGAAAAAAAGAAGATAAAAAAAATAAAAAAACGCGTGGCGGAAGAAAATAAATATACCAACAAACAAACAATTTAGAAGTATTGTTCCGTATTCACAAATTCCATTTTCTTGCTGTCTGTTGCTGTACGTTTCTTCCGTTTGTAAATATTCGAACATTTAACGTATAAATAAGACTGCCAGGTTGTGAAAATACCTCTCTTTTTTCGAATACGGTTTCAGGAAGAACATGGAGCCAATGCAGTGCGTGCTGTGTGGCAAACTCAAAAAGTATATGTCCAAGAGGCAAATGGCGGACGGAAGTAACGACTTGCTTGATGCGTGCGCATGCGTGGACGTTTCCCGTTGTCGTCCATGTTTAGAAGATCTAGCAAATAGCGCGTCGAAGGTATTGAAATGAGTTCTTTTTACGGCTTTGTTGAGTCAGTGAGTCTGAACGTGTAGTCAGTGTGGTCTTTTGATGGTACCGGACATATATTTTACTCATGTATTAGGAAGCCTATACACGTGTTGATGCTTTTCTAGGTCAGTGTTCTTATAGTTGTTGTGTTGTTGTTGTTTTTGTGTGTGTGTGTGTGTGAGGTGTGTGTGTGCGTGTGTGTGTGTGTGTAGGTGCCTGTGCGGTGGTGGTGCGTGTGTGCGTGCGTGCGTCGCGTGCGTGCGTGCGTGCGTGCGTGCTGCGTGCGTGCGTGTGTTGTGTGTGTGTGTGTATGTGTGTGTGTGCGTGTGCACCCATGTGTGTGTGTGTTGGGTGTGTGTGTGTTGTGTGTTGTGTTGGTGTGTGTGTGTGGTCACTGTGTGTGTGTGTGTGTGTGTTGCTGTGTGTGTGTGTGTGTGTGTGTGTGTGTGTGTGTGTGTTGTTGTGTTGTGTGTGTGTGTGTGTGTGGTGTGTGTGTGTGTGGTGTGTTGTTGGTGGGGTGTGTGTGTGTGTGTGATCGGTGGTGTGTGTGTGGTGTGTGGTGTGTGTGTTGGTGGGGTGTTATTGTTAGTGTGTGTATGCTGTGTGTGGTTTGTGTGTGTGGTGTGTGTGTGTGGTGGTGTGTGTGTGTGTGTGTATGTTTGTGGTGTGTGTGTGTGTGTGGAGGTTGTGTGTGATGTGTGGAGTGTGTGTGTGTGTGTTTATGTGTGTGAGTGTGGGTGTGTTGTGTGTGTGGGGGTGTTGGTTTGTGTGGTGTGTGTGTGTCGGTGTGTGTTGTGTGTGTGTGTGTGTCTGTGTATGTGTGTGGTGCGTGTGGTGTGTGGGTGTGTGTGGTGTGTGTGTGTGTGTGTGTGTGTGGTGTGTGTGGTGTATGTGTGGGTGCGTGTGGAGGTGTGTGTGTGTGGTGTGTGGTGTGTGTGTGTGTTGGTGTGTGTTGTGTGTGTGTGTGGTTGTGTTGGTTGTGGGTGGTGTCTGGTGTGTGGTGTGTGTGTGTGGCTGTGTGTATGTGTAGTGTGTTGTGTGGTGTGTGTTTGTGTGTGTGTGTGTGTGGTGTAGTGTGGTGTGGGACTGTGTGGTGTGTGGTGTGGTGTGTGTGTGTGTATGTGTGTGTAGGTGTTGTGTGTGTCGTGTGTGTGTGTGTGGTGTGTGGTTGTGTGGTGTGGCGTTGTGTGGTGGTGGTGTGTTGTGCCGTGTGTGCATTCTGTTTGTGGTGTAGTGTTGTGTGTGGTGTGTGTGTGTGGTGTGTGGTGTATGGTGTGTGTGTATGGTTTGGTGTGTGTGTGTGTGTGTGTGTGTGTGTGTGTGTGCTACGGTGTGTGTGTGTGTGTGTGTGTTTGTGGGTGTGTGGGTGAGTTTGTGTGTGGTGTGTGTGTGTTTGGTTTGTGTGTGTGGTGGTGTGTGTGGTGGTTGTGTGTGGGTGTGTGTGGTGGGGCGGCGTGTTGTTGTGTGCGTGTGATGTGTAGTGGGTGTGTGTGTGTGTGGCTGTGGTGTGTGTTGTGTTGTGTGTGTGTGTAGAGAGGAGAGAGAGAGAGAGAGATGAGATGAAGAGAGAGAGAGAGAGAGAGGAGACAAGAGACAGAGAGAGAAGAGACAGAGACTGAGAAGAGGAGAGAGAGAGAGAAAACTGTGTGTGGCGGAGAAGTGAAGGCCACAGGGGGGTGGGGGGTATGGCGGATGGGGTTATGAGTCAATCAATGGAGTCAATGTTATCTATACTTAGTTTATATTTTTGATCTACGATCAGTAGTCATGTGTGTATGTGTGTGTGGTTGGTGTGTGTGTGTGTGTGTGTGTGTGTGTGTGGTGTGTATCTGTGGGTGTGGTGAGAGAGAGAGAGAGAGAGGGGAGACGGAGAGAGAGAGAGAGAGAGAAGAGAAGAGAGAGAGATAGAGAGATAAGGAGAGAGAACCCACTGGTGGTGGCGGAGAAGTGAAGGCCACAGGGGGGTGGGGGGTATGGCGGATGGGGTTATGTGTCAATCAATGGAGTCAATGGTATCTATACTTAGTTTATACTTTTGATCTACGTTCAGTAGTCATGGTTTTCCTGACCCATGAAACAGAATAAATGATTTTTGATATTACCTTGGAAAATGGTACGGACGAAGTTTTGGGTTTTATGGAGGACCCTGCCATCACTCTAGTCGGGCGTGGAACAAGTGAGTACAACATCGCTAAACTCAAGTAACCGAGCCTAAACATGGTAGCACGCATGCATCGAGACATTAATTTTTTAGTAGTCTTTTGATAGAGAGAAGATTTCTGTCTGATTTTGAATCGGAAGAACAGTGTTGCTGCGAATTATTTTATATTAACATTTGTTGAGCGCCCCATCTCCAGACAGCCCTATAAGACATTCACGATGACAACTATAATGTATAGCGCTATTCTCTGATTTATAGCAGATCCACTGTGCATTAGTCGTATGCGGCATTACATTAATGACTAGCTTTACACAGCGCGTTTTTGAATATCCACCGAAGTGGTGTACTTACAGCGCTGTTTGGTTGTTACATGGCTGGTGCCACGTGAAACTGCTGACGTCTCGGAGCATGATCTGAGTACACCATACAACCGTGAACTAGTTCACACTGTCACTACACTCGGAGCCACATACGTACGGTGCAGGCTTGTTGACCTGTAACCTGCTTCCTGCGCTTTGGGCGGAATGACCTAGATCTTTTACTTGATACTGCGGTAACACGGGGGTGGAACGGATAACGAATTAAGGGTCAGCACATGAAGTTGACCATGAGGCAGAAAATTCTCCCGCTGTTCCTGCCAGGAATCGAACCTGACCTGTGGCCTTTTGGTCACAAGTCTCGCGCTTACCCACTGATCTATGCCAGTCCACCGAACACGTCCTAGAAGGACGTTCCAAGATTGCCTGCCTTGTCACAGGTTTTACTGGCTAATTTCAGACGGATTTCCACGATTCCAAGCCCTACATGTGCCCCACCCACGGTCGCTTCCGTCACTACATGGACTTCCTCTATGAGTTCAAGAACTGGTGCATCGTCATGGTGACCGTGTCCATAGTCCCGCTGGGCCTCGTTGTCTTTGAGTCCGGCATCGACCTCAACTGGATGTTCTACGTGGGCGCCATAGTAACCATTCCCTGCTTCCCACCTGTCATGCTGTCCATAATATGGGTCAGGGCGACGTCACAAGGACTTATTGCAGGTAAGGCGACACCTTTTGGTGTGTGCTTCTTGGTTACTTTGGTTTCTCACAATATGAAACTAAAAGAGGCTCAGAACCCGACAGCCCCACATTCTCAGTCACCACACGTTCTGCAGCCTAATCCAACAGCCACACACACACACACACACACACACACGCACGCACGCACGCACGCACGCACGCACGCACGCACGCACGCACGCACGCGCGCGCGCGCACACACACCGCACGCACGCACGCACGCACGCACGACCGCCGCACGCACGCACACACACACTACACACACCACCACCACACACACACACACACACACACACACACACACACACACACTACACACGCACGCACGCACGCACGCACGCAGCGCGCGCGACACACCAACACACACACACACCAACACACACACACACTCCTCTAAGTCACCACACGTTCTGCAGCCTAACCAACAGCCACACACACACTCCTCTAAGTCGCCACAAGTTTTGCAGTCTAGTCAACACACACACACACACACACACACACACACACACACACACACACTACACACACACACACACACACACACACACACACACACACAACACACACACACACACACACACACACACACACACACACACACACACTCACACACACACACACACACACACACCCCACACACACACACACACTCACACACACACACACACACACACACACACACACACACACACACACACACAACACTCACACACACACACACACACACACACACACACACACACACACACCACACACACACACACACCCCAACACACACACACACACACACAACCCCACACACAACACACATACACCCATGCCTGACAGCCACACACTTCATTGCTGTCACCAAACAAACCAACTGACAGCCACACACTTTTACAGCTGACCACACACATCACACTCTCACTCAACCAGCCAACCCAACAGTACACACACACACACACACACACACACACACACACACACACACACACACACACACACACACACACACACACACACACACACACATTCCTCCCAGTCACGTACCACATATTCTGCAGTCACACACTCCCCTGTCACCACACATTCTGCAGGCACACACTCCCTTCAATCACCACACATTCTGCAGTCACACACTCCCCTCAGTCGCCACACACTTTGTAGTCTCACACACCCCTGTCAGTGGCCACACATTCTGCAGTCACACACACCCCTGTCACCACACATTTTGCAGTCACACACTCCCCTGTCACCACACATTTTGCAGTCACACACTCCCCTGTCACCACACATTTTGCAGTCACATACTCCCCTGTCACCACACATTCTGCAGTCACACACACCCCTGTCAGTGGCCACACATTCTGCAGTCACACACTCCCCTCAGTCACCACATATTTTGCAGTCACACATTCCCCTCAGTCACCACACACTCTGCAGTCACACACTCCCCTGTCACCACACATTCTGCAGTCACACATTCCCCTCAGTCACCACACACTCTGCCGTCTAACCCTCCTCTGTCACCACACACGCTGCCGTCTAACCCTCCCCTGTCATCACACACTCTGCAGTCTAACCCTCCCCTGTCACCACACACTCTGCAGTCTAACCCTCCCCTGTCACCACACACGCTGCCGTCTAACCCTCCCCTGTCATCACACACTCTGCAGTCTAACCCTCCCCTGTCATCACACACTCTGCAGTCTAACCCTCCCCTGTCACCACACACGCTGCCGTCTAACCCTCCCCTGTCATCACACACTCTGCAGTCTAACCCTCCCCTGTCATCACACACTCTGCAGTCACACACTCCCCTCAGTCACCACACACTCTGCAGTCACACACTCCCCTCAGTCACCACACACTCTGCCGTCTAACCACCCCCCCCCCCCCCCCCCCCCCCCCCCCTCTGTGACCACGACAGGCAGCCTGAGCGGTCTGGTGGCGGGAATCACGGCCACGCTGAGCGCCGCCACGATGTACGAGGGCGGACTGAACAACTTCCTCATCAACACCGTGCAGGACTACGCCATCCTGGCAGGAACCTGCAGCAGCTTCGGCTTCAGCCTCGGCGGCTGCATCATCGGCTCGCTGCTCACGCACCGCATCCACAGCGAGGATGACGTTCAGTGCGAGTGGATGAAGATGTACGACATTGACAACCCCCTCCACCCCTGGGAGGTCAACTTCCGGGAGGATCTCAAAGGTAGGATGGAGGTTTCTGTTTGTTTTTATTGTGTTCTTTTTGTTATTGTTGAAAGTTCAGGGCAAGACTATGAAGAGAGAGCAAGGCGATGTCTTAATTATGACTGAAGGGAGAACGTTTTCCTAAAAGAGGAAAGATTTCAGAGAACGTATTCCAAAGGAGATTGGGAGAGGAGAGGGTCTTTTCCCAAAAGAACAAAATTTTACCAAGGCTTCGTCTTTACAGCACCTTAACTGTTCCACTACTTTCAGTTCTGTAATTCCCGTTCGTCTAAGGTTTCCAACTTCTTCAGTCGGAACTTAATGGATGTGAGTGGGTGGACTCGTATCAAACCTGTGTTTGATTGTGATTATTTTTGCAGGTGGCAATTATTAGAGACGAGCCAGGTGTCAGTCGTAGTGTAATATGGTTGTCGAGCGATGTTACTTTCCTTTCTTCATTCCAGTAGGGGAAAATGCTGTTATAAATATGCCAGCCTTGCGGCGATTTGAAGTACTGTAGAGACATGGTTGCATTTGTCAGTTAGGTGGCACTTATCGCACACGCTCAGTCAGTTCTTTCTCCTTTGCTTCAGTAATTGACTTTATTGCTTTTAAAAAGCTCCATGTTCCTCACTGACTCAAACGAGAGGAGAGAGAGAGAGAGAGAGAGAGAGAGAGAGAGAGAGAGAGAGAGAGAGAGAGAGAGAGAGAGAAGAGAAGAAGAGAAGATGTGTGTAGTGTGTAGTGTGTGTGTGTGTGTGTGGTGTGTGGTGTGTGTGTGTGTGTGTGTGGTGTGTGTGTGGTGTGTGAGTGTGTGTGTGTGTGTGGGTGTGGTGTGTGTGTGTGTGTGTGTGTGTGTGTGTGGCATGTGTGTGCGTGCGTGCGTGCGTGCGTGCGTGTGTGTGTGTGGTGTGTGTGTGTGGTGTGGTGTGTGTGTGTGTGTGTGTGTGTGTGTGTGTGTGTGTGTGTGTGTGTGTGTGTGCATGTGTGTGTGTGCATGTATGGTGCGTGCGTGCGTGTGTGTGTGCGTGCGTGTGTGTGTGTGTGTGTATGTGTGTGTGTGTGTGTGTGTGTGTGTGTGTGTGTGTGTGTGTGTGTGAGTGTGTGTGTGTGTGTGTGTGTGTGTGTGTGTGTTGTGTGTGTGTGTGTTGTGTGTGTGTGTGTGTTTGTGTGTGTGTGTGTGTGTGTGTGTGTGTGTGTGTGTCCTTTACGTGTAGCCTACAGTGTATCTCCAAAGTATGATAGGAAGGAAGGAAGGAAGGATTTTTTTATAGCACATAAAAAACTTCCACACAAAACCTTGCGTGTTCACAGCGCCAAATACACACAGTGCATACATGTAAGCTCTCGCAAGCTAAACACTACCAAAGGACAAAGTAGGCCTAGTGGTTACAGCTGCATAAATAATATTAACAAAGCATATATATAGACCCACATGATCGAAGATGTTGCCAGAGCTTAGTCGAAAACCTAGATCAACACCGACCCAAGAGAGAGAGAGAGCGAGAGAGAGAGAGGAAAAGAAGAAAAAAACCTAAAAAAAGAAAAGAAATGAAAAAAGAAAGAAAAAAACTCGAATAATACCGATTACACTGCACAATCCACTGGAGGTAACTCGCCCAGTTTGTAATTTACAAAACAGTTAACGATTGCTTCCCTTGGAGCAATCAAACCATCCTCAAACACAGTAAAGGGAACTGAGCTGGATTGATCTGTCTTTCTGCTGAACTGAATAGGAAGAAATAGTGATGCTGAACGTCAATAGAAACCTTTTACGGTTTATAAGGGAGGGGGAGGGAGGGGGGCCTAAAGGTACAACCATAACGAAAGACTGATAAACATTAAGCGTGGCAATCCGTCCTGTTGCCCATACCTTTTCAGCCGTCGAAGGGCACGAAGTGGTAATTGTGTGGACTGTGTGTGAACCAGGTTACGAATACGAGGGACGGCCGACCTTCGACCAGATGAACTCTGCCTTCCGGTCGGCCAAGCTGACGGCCTACATCGGCGGAGCCTGCTCCATCGGCCTCTTCGCCTTCCTCATCCCGGGCATCATGGCCAGCTTCCCCATCATGGACCAGACCCAGTTCTCCATGTGGCTCTACTTCAACCAGGCCTGGGCCGTCGTCATGGCGCTCATCGTCATCATAGCGCCCCCTGCCGAGGAGGTCTTGAGGGTCATCCGCCAGTGTAGGCGCAACCGCCGGCTGGAGACCAAGGTCATCAAGAACAATGACACGGAGGCCAACGAGATGATCGTCAAGGACGGGGATCACATGACCAGCAGTGACGCCACCACGCCTTTACAAGTATAAGGTCACGCCTGGCCTTCCGAGGCAGAGTTCCAGTCACTCCTTCTTTCTATTCTGACAGCGACGACTCTTTTTTGTAAGAGTTATAATGCCGGTTTTTTGTTGTTGCTAGTTTTGTTTTGTTTCGTTTTGTCGTGGTTTACAGAGCGTAGTCTCGACTAGGAACGTTCTACCCGAGTTTGATAGAGTCTGTCCACAAAGCAAAAAAGACTCTTTGTTGTAGGACTCATTGCTAATGTTTCCTCGTTCACGGCCGGTTTAACATGGCTGTTCGGTGAGAGCTAGGTAACGTTTACGTTCAGTTTGAGATCTGGCCGTGTGGCTCAGACTAGCACAGTCACGGAAAACTGCGCTTTTTGTTTCTCAGATGAAGTCGAGAGATCATAGAGAGAAAGACCCGATACACCCATGCGTTTCGTTTCGTTCCAGGAACTGTAGAAAGCAAGACACGCTTCTTTTATTCCCAGCAGTAATCAAACACTCAGTGAGCAACATCAAAACCCAGTCAAGAAGCATTGGCTGTTTTATGGGGACTAAAAAGAGGAAAATGAACAAGTCTTCCACAACGCCGTGCGTTCTGTCGCTGAGCAGAATATGTGTGAGGGATGGTTGTGTGATGCGTTTTCACGTCCATGTTCCTGCAAAACTTGAGTCTGACACGACCTATTTATACAGACTCGAGGTGTTGCACGGACATGGACTCACGTTGTTCACTTTAGCTGAACATGATCAGATCAGGTCACACGGGATGAGATGAAAAACCAAAGTCCTGTGGGATACAAGCTTGAGTACCGTAAACACCCAACGGTAGCTGAAAAAACAACATCCAGGCAAAATCGTATAGACTTTAGACCAACTTGCGTCTGGTGGGGATTGGTTGGGCTGATGACACGACTCCGCCGCTGCTGGCTTTCCTCAGGGAAAACGGAACCGAACGTCCCGCAGAAAAAATTGGATTTTGGACAGGAAAAGTTCGGATTCAGAACAGGGAAAGTTCGGAATGGGACAGGGAGAGTTGCAGGTCGAGACAGGGAGAGTTGCATGTCGGGACAGGGAAAGTTGCAGGTCGGGACAGAGACAGTTATTTGATGGGAGTCATTTTGGTGTGTTATGTCGGAACGCTCTGTTCAGTGAACTTACCAGCAATAGTAGAGTGTCAGGGTTCAAGTCTTACCATGTCATGAGGGCATTTCACCTCTACTGCATTATGTAATATCGATATTTGGACTGATCGTCGAGTTTTCGTATTTTAATCCGGTTTGGGCTCCTGTCTCTCAGGCAAGGGCCAGTTCACGAATAACTTCAAAGTTCTCAATCGCATAATAACTGAGGGATAAAAGTACTTCGGGGCAGTTGTTAGCTATGCCCTACTTAGTTCTTGGATCGTTCATCCCTTTCCTGTACAGAAACTGTGACTGTACACACAGAAGGAATCCGCAACAACAGGCGCCAGACATAGTGATCCTGTTTTTGACAAGCTCTTTCCAGAGGAGAACATCAGGTTTTTTGCTTGTGATTTGTGGCCTGTGTTTTGAACCGGTGTAAACGAATTTTGAAATGTCTGGTTTGTACGGAGCTGACACTATGCGGTTTACGGGGCGTGAAAATCCAAGAGTTTGTTGAGAGCATCAGAGGTAATAATAATAATAAATAATTCTTATAAAGTGCTATTCTTTAACCAGAGCTAAACTCACTGCGCTGTACAAACATCACAAAAACTACATAAGAATACATTTCAGCAAACAGAACTTTAATTATTGTAGCTTAAATTAGCATTATCGCCTATCGAACTTTAGACACACACACACACACACACACACACACACACACACACACACACACACACACACACACACACACACACACACACACACACACACACACACACACACACACATAATGACATGCGCACACCAGTCTCCGAAACAAGAGAAACAGGTAACGAAACAAGAGAAACTCAACGAGTGGTTCGGACCGCTAATCTTCCATCAGCACCACTATTCAGACGGACGAGCATAGGCTAAATAGAGTCTAAAGCAGTATCTCCCAGCTTTAGAAAATTGAGGTGGGGAGGCTGACATGATGATCTGATACGATTACAATGCAGTAATGCACAATGTTATACGATACGTAATAATTTTTAATATAATTATGCACAATGTCTCTATGGTAGGAAACAAAGTATAGCGCAAAGGGCTGCTACACAAATGCCTAACGTTGTTTCCTGCACTCAGATAAAAACACACAAACTGTTGGAAAAAACATCATGTGTAAGGTCATCATCTTTGACTTTGGATACATACACAGTAGACGTTCATTTGAAAATTCTATATTCAACCCCAATGATTACAGCAACGAAAGCAAAATCTCGGCTGGGCAACTGAGATAAACGTAAATGTCAAGGAACACCTTTTAACGTGAAATGCGCTGGAGGGCTGAAAACTAAGGAACAGACGACGGGATGGCGACACGGGGAAGTACAGGTACCCGACAAGGCGTTTTATCGGTTACTGTTTTACATTAGACCAGTCTGACCATGGGTGTAGTGAGGAAGAAAGACCGCAACTCATTCGTGTACCCGACAGGGTGTTTTGTAGGTTAGTGTTCTACGTATGTGGAAGACACACATGCACCAGTCTGCATGACCATGTGTGTGGTGACGAAGAAAGACTGAGGTTTCGTGTACCCGGAATGGCGTTTTATCGGTTAGTGTTTAACGTTAGAACAGTCTGACCATGGGTGTGGTAACGAAGAAAGACTGAGGTTTCGTATACCCGGAATGGCGTTTTATCGGTTAGTGTTTAACGTTAGAACAGTCTGACCATGGGTGTGGTAACGAAGAAAGACTGAGGTTTCGTGTACCCGGAATGGCGTTTTATCGGTTAGTGTTTAACGTTAGAACAGTCTGACCATGGGTGTGGTAACGAAGAAAGACTGAGGTTTCGTGTACCCGGAATGGCGTTTTATCGGTTAGTGTTTAACGTTAGAACAGTCTGACCATGGGTGTTGTAACGAAGAAAGACTGAGGTTTCGTGTACCCGGAATGGCGTTTTATCGGTTAGTGTTTAACGTTAGAACAGTCTGACCATGGGTGTGGTAACGAAGAAAGGCTGAGGTTTCGTGTACCCGGAATGGCGTTTTATTGGTTAGTGTTTAACGTTAGACCAGTCTGACCATGGGTGTGGTGACAAAGAAAGACTTCAACTCATTCGTGTAAACGACAAGGCGTTTTATCGGTTAGTGTTTAATGTTAGACCAGTCTGACCATGGGTGTGGTAACAAAGAAAGACTTCAACTCATTCGTGTAACCGACAAGGCGTTTTATCGGTTAGTGTTTAACGTTAGACCAGTCTGACCATGGGTGTGGTAACAAAGAAAGACTTCAACTCATTCGTGTAACCGACAAGGCGTTTTATCGGTTAGTGTTTAACGTTAGACCAGTCTGACCATGGGTGTGGTAACAAAGAAAGACTTCAACTCATTCGTGTAACCGACAAGGCGTTTTATCGGTTAGTGTTTAACATTAGACCAGTCTGACCATGGGTGTGGTAACAAAGAAAGACTTCAACTCATTCGTGTAACCGACAAGGCGTTTTATCGGTTAGTGTTTAACGTTAGACCAGTCTGACCATGGGTGTGGTAACAAAGAAAGACTTCAACTCAGTCGTGTAACCGACAAGGCGTTTTATCGGCTAGTGTTTAACGTTAGACCAGTCTGACCATGGGTGTGGTAACAAAGAAAGACTTCAACTCATTCGTGTAACCGACAAGGCGTTTTATCGGTTAGTGTTTAACGTTAGACCAGTCTGACCATGGGTGTGGTAACAAAGAAAGACTTCAACTCATTCGTGTAATCGACAAGGCGTTTTATCGGTTAGTGTTTAACGTTAGACCAGTCTGACCATGGGTGTGGTAACGAAGAAAGACTTCAACTCATTCGTGTAACCGACA
>JABMCL010002848.1:20000-32500 GCA_018857735.1 Alviniconcha marisindica | reverse complement strand
AGTCAGCTGCAAATGACTTTTATTTAAAGTGAGGAGTCGTTTAATGCCGCAAAATGTTGTTCGGTTTGGCTGTTCTTCGTATGAAGAGAAGAAAGAGGAATTTGAAGTTATAAACGTACTGAACGTTTATTTGTTTACAGGGTTACGTTTTGCATTTCTCCCTTTTGTAGATTCCCCATATCTTTGTGTACAGACATGTTTTTAATGTTTCAGTGTACAGCATTCGTCCGTCTGGTCTTGGTTTGTTTTTGTTTCTCTTTGTTATTGATGGGGAAAACAGCATTGAGTGTAATAGTATTGGTGCAGATCAGTGTACATGTATATTATAGCAGTACAGTTATGTGATGAAGGAGACAATATGATCTGTATTGTCATCTTGTTATCATGTGTGTCATCTTATGATGGTGTGAATAGACACACTGTCCGTCGTTGTTCGGACTTCAACAGGTTTCCGCTGTGTAACATGTTTGTGCAACAGTGTACAGTCCAGTTGGATGCGTAGTCCAGTCCACTTTGTACCGCGTAGTGTGTAGTGGTGATCCGAAATAAAGTGTGTAGAATCAAGTACTGATCTGAGTATGGCTTGTTGCACTCTGTTTCCTTCTCACTTTCTCTCTCCACCCCTCTATTATCTCCCCCCCCCCCCCTTCCGTTCTCTCTCCGTTCTCTCTCCTGTTTCTCTCTTTCCTTTCTCTCTCCGTTCTCTCTCCTGTTTCTCTCTTTCGTTTCTCTCTCCGTTCTCTCTCCTGTTTCTCTCTTTCCTTTCTCTCTCAGTTCTCTCCCCTGTTTCTCTCTTTCCTTTCTCTCTCAGTTCTCTCTCCTGTTTCTCTCTTTCCTTTCTCTCTCAGTTCTCTCCCCTGTTTCTCTCTTTCCTTTCTCTCTCAGTTCTCTCTCCTGTTTCTCTCTTTCCTTTCTCTCTCAGTTCTCTCCCCTGTTTCTCTCTTTCCTTTCTCTCTCTCAGTTCTCTCTCCTGTTTCTCTCTTTCCTTTCTCTCTCCGTTCTCTCTCCTGTCTCTCTCTTTCCTTTCTCTCTCCGTTCTCTCTCCTGTTTCTCTCTTTCCTTTCTCTCTCAGTTCTCTCTCCTGTCTCTCTCTCTTTCCTTTCTCTCTCCGTTCTCTCTCCTGTCTCTCTCTTTCCTTTCTCTCTAGCTCCCTCCATTTCCCTTTCTTTTTCTCTTTCTCTCCACCTTGCCTCCCTCTCAACTCTCTATTCTGTCTGCGTCTGTCAGTCAGTCTGTCTGTCTCTGTCTGTCTGTCTCTGTCTCTGCCTCTCTCTGTGTCTGTCTCTCTGTTTTTGTCTCTGTTTCTGTCTCTGTCTGTCTGTCTCTGTCTCTGCCTCTCTCTGTGTCTGTCTCTCTGTTTTTGTCTCTGTTTCTGTCTCTGTCTGTCTGTCTCTGTCTCTGCCTCTCTCTGTGTCTGTCTCTCTGTTTTTGTCTCTGTTTCTGTCTCTGTCTCTCCAACCTCAATCCTCTCTTTTTCTCTCTCCCACCTCAATCCTCTCTGCTTTTTTCTTTCTTTCTTTCTTTCTTTCTTTCTTTCTTTCTTTCTTTCTTTCTCTGTCTGTCTGTCTGCCTGCTTGCCTGGCTGCCTGCCTGCCTGCTTGTCTGTCTGTCTTTGTCTCTGTCTGTCTGTCTGTCTGTTTCTCTCTGTCTCTCTGTGTCTGTCAGTCTGTCTGTCTTTCTGTCTCTGACTCTCTCTGTCTCTGTCTCTCTCTGTGTCTGTCTGTCTGTCTGTCTCTCTGTGTGTCTGTGTGTCTGTCTGTCTGTCTGTCTGTCTCTCCTCAAACCTCTACCTTTTTTCTTTCTCTGTCTTGGTCTGTCTATCCGTCTCTGTCTCTTTCTCTGTCTGTCTATCTGTCTGTGTCTCTGTCTGTCTGTCTGTCTCTGTCTCTGTTTCTCTCTCTGTCTCTGTCTCTGTCTCTCTCTCTCTCTCTCTCATTCTGGACTCGGCTCAGAAGGCTTACCAAGAGTGCTTCATTCTAGGCTCTATTCACAAAGTTCACGAAGAGTACATCACTCCGGACTGTGTTCACACAGCCTACGAAGAGTACTTCATTCTGTGCTCTGTTGACAAAGCTTATGAAGAGTACATCATTCTAGACTCTGTTGAAAGCTCACGAAGAGTACATCATTCTAGACTCTGTTCGCGAAAGTCCACGAAGGGTACTTCATTGTAGACTGTTCACGAAAGCTCACAAAGAGTACTTCTGGCATCTGTTCACAAAGCTAGCTGACGAAGAGTCCTACATTCTGGACTATGTTCACAAAGCTAACGAAGAGTACTTTACTCTGGACTATGTTCGCAAAGCTCACGAAGAGTACTTTACTCTGGACTATGTTCGCAAAGCTCACGAAGAGTACTTTACTCTGGACTATGTTCACAAAGCTAACGAAGAGTACTTTACTCTGGACTATATTCACAAAGCTAACGAAGAGTGCTTTACTCTGGACTATGTTCACAAAGCTTACGAAGAGTTCTTCATTCTCCGGTTGCTCATCATTCTCTCGCACACCGACCTCAGCTCCTCCGCCGGCGTGATGATGATCACCACCACGGCCATGACGGCGCACCACACCTGCAGAGCGGTGAACCAGGCGCGGAACTGGCTGGCGCTGAGCACGTGCAGGCTGGACATGGCGCCCGGAATGACCACGACCAGCAACAGGATGGCGCACGTGCTCCCCACGATGGCCGTGATCTTGGCGGAGCGGAACACAGCGGTCAGCTGCTGGAAGCTGGGCTCCGACCCGTCTGGAAGGTCGGGGAACTCCTCAGCGTACATCTCGCTCCAGGGGTGCAGCGGGTTGTTGATCTGTCGCAGCCTCGTCCACACGGCCTCCTCGTCGTCCTTGGAGGCGATGGAGTGCGTGCAGAGCGAGACGAGGACGGTGAGGAGGATGGAGACCAGGATGCTCGTGCAGCAGCCGGCCAGTACGGAGTGCAGATGGGAGGTGTTCAGCAGGAACTCGCCCAGCCCGCCCTCTAACGTGGACGCGAAGATGAGGTTGACCGAGATCCCGCAGACCAGTCCACCGATGCTGCCTGGGATTAAGTACATTGGTCATGAGAAGTGAGTGAGCTTCCGGCTTTTTTGTACGAGGAGGCTGCACCGTTAAATAATCTTTTAAACAAAACAGAACAAACAAAAAAGAAGAAGAAAAAAGAAGAAGAAAGAAACCAAAAGCGCCCTCACAACCATTTCTCTTTCACACAAATCCAGCAAAAGCTAAAGAAGAATAAACACCCACACCCACACACACACACCCCCCCCCCCCACACACACACACACACACACACCCCCCCCCCCCACACACACACACACACACACACACACACACACACACACACACGCGCGTGCGCGCGTGCGCACAAGAGAAGAAAAAACAACACAACGACAACAAAAAGACTGATTCGTGAGCCACAGTTTTAATTAGTAGCTCTCTCTCTCTCTCTCTCTCTCTCTCTCTCTCTCTCTCTCTCTCTCTCTCTCTCTCTCCCCCCCCCCCCTCCCCCCGCCTCTGTCTGTGTCTGTCTGTACATGCCCTCTCTCTCTCTTTCTCATTTTCTCTCTCTCTCTCTCATTCTCTCGCCTTGCCTCTCTCTCTCTGTCTGCCTGTCCGTCTCCACGAATCCAAAGTGACCCCGACTCACCCACAGCCAGACCGACACCAGAAGCCTTGACCCAGACAAGGGAGAGCACCACGCCAGGGAAACAAGGGATGGTAGCGATGCTCCCGGTCAGGATGACCCAGTTGAGGTCAAGGCCGGCGGCGTGCACGAGCAGCCCGAAGGGAACGAGGGCCAGAGTGACCCAGAGGATGCACCAGCTCTTGAAGGCCACCAGCGAGTCTTGGTACATGCGGAACTCGCCGTGCTGCGGGCAGCGGAACAGGCGCGTCTTTGTGCTGCGCGAGGCCGTGCCCTGAAATCACAACAGCAGGACGCTGATACATCCTGACCGCACAGTACACCGCCTCCTTTCTGCTACAGTACACCGCCTCCTTTCTGCTACAGTACACCGCCTCCTTTCTGCTACAGTACACCGCCTCCTTTCTGCTACAGTACACCGCCTACCTTTCTGCTACAGTACACCGCCTACCTTTCTGCTACAGTTCGCTGACACACCCTGACCACATAGGACACCGTCTACCTTTCTGCTACAGTTCGCTGACACACCCTGACCACATAGGACACAGCCTATCTTTCTGCTACAGTTCGCTGACACACCCTGACCACATAGGACACCGCCTATCTTTCTGCTACAGTACGCTGACACATCCTGACCACATAGGACACCGCCTATCTTTCTGCTACAGTACGCTGACACACCCTGACCACATAGGACACCGCCTATCTTTCTGCTACAGTACGCTGACACACCCTGACCACATAGGACACCGCCTTCTTTCTGCTACAGTACGCTGACACATCCTGACCACACAGGACACCGCCTTCTTTCTGCTACAGTACACCGCCTACCTTTCTGCTACAGTACGCTGACACATCCTGACCACACTGGCAGAGAGATCCTGGCGACACTAAGACACGGTTACCTTGCTGCTGCGGCTGGCACAGAGATCCTGACGACACTAAGACACGGGTGACCTTGCTGCTGTGGCTGGCACACAGATCCTGACGACACTAAGACACGGATTACCTTGCTGCTGTGGCTGGCACAGAGATCCTGACGACACTAAGACACGGTTTACCTTGCTGCTGTGGCTGGCACACAGATCCTGACGACACTAAGACACGGTTTACCTTGCTGCTGTGGCTGGCACACAGATCCTGACGACACTAAGACACGGGTTACCTTGCTGCTGTGGTCAGCGGAGAGATCCTGACGACAGTGCTCACACTGAGACACATTAGAGCATTTGCAGAGTGTTCCAGTTTCATCCGACACCTGCAGGTGCCTGCTATTGCTGCTACTGACCCCTGCTGACACCTTGGTGCCACCACAGAGGATGCACATCGACGGCGATAAGTTAGCTCTGTTGACAAAACCAATGTAAAATATCAATGGGAATCGATGAAAAGAGGTGATTAATAGCCTGAAAGGTGGAATAGTGGTTGAGTTTCATAGCACTTGAAGCCGAGTTTGTTGATTTATTAGTGCACACATATACATGGTTACGGCTGTATCAGTCATGCATTGGCATGTTGTGTCCAAGGGTGATCGTATACAGCAACTGGAGTCTGAACCAAGGCTATATTAAGGAGTGAACGGGTTTGTTAAGCATTCTGTACGTAACTGGTTTCACTCGCCCCCAGATTTTCCTTCGTCAAAGCAGCCCCCTCCCTAGGTGCAAGACACACGCACGCATGCACGCACGCACCACGCACCACACATACACACACACACACACACACACACACACACACACACACACACACACCACACACCACCACCACCACCACCACCACCACACCACCACCACCACCACTACCAACAACAACAACATCACACAGACAGACATACACACACACACACACACTCACACACACAGACACAACACACAACACACGACACACACACACACACACACACACACACACACACACACACACACACACACACACACACACACACACACACACACACACACACACAACACACCACTACCAACAACAACAACACACACACACACACACACACACACACACACACACACACACACACACACACACACACACACACACACACACACACACACACGCACGCACCAGCACGCACGCACGCACACACACCTACTACCTGAACGGGTTGATGTAGGTCTGGTAGATGTCGTAGACGATGATGGAGGACACGGCCATGATCTCGCCTGACCCCGTGGACATCACCAACATGGTGAACATGGTTAGAATGAGGAATGCCCCCACCCTGCCCATCACCAGCTGGGCCACATAGGCAGTCACCAGCCCTGAAAAAAGAGTCGTCATGTCGAGGAATGCTGACTGACTGACTGAATGACATGGTAAATGTTCGCAAGGGAAAGGAAGCCAAAAATCATCACAGAGAACTATCACCAAAATACAACAACACAGACACAGACGTACACACACACACACACACACACACACACACACACACACACACACACACACACACACACACACACACACACACACACACACACACACACACACGCACACACACACACCACACACACACACACACACACACACACACACACACACACACACACACACACACACACACACACACACACACACACACACACACACAGAGAACTATAAAAAGAGAGAGAGAGAGAGAGAGAGAGAGAGAGAGAGAGAGAGAGAGAGAGAGAGAGAGAGAGAGAGAGAGAGAGAGAGAGAGAGAGAGAGAGAGAGAATGACTGCCAGCGTTCTAAAACAAAATCCAAACAAATAAAAGGTTAAAAAGAACGCTGTTTATTATAAGAGCTCAGGAGCTGTGTGAAAGTCTAGATGGACATCATGGGCTCCCGTCCCTAATAAGCCTACGGTTTGTGTGGACGTAACGCAACACTCAGCCAACCTGTTTATTATGACAAAACACAACACGCGAATTTTCGGGGTAAGCCCCTGTTTCAAGCTTCTTCTTCTTCTTCCGGTGTTGCTTAATGTCCTCGGATGCCGGTTGACATATTAGGGACAAGCTGAGACCAATGCTGAAGCATGGTTCAATATAACTTGACGTCCACAGAAACCATAAGGCTCGTTAGGACGGACAGTCCAGGACGGCCACCTCGACTCTCACACAGCTCCTGACTTTTTCAAGCTACAGAACAATTACACATAAACGGCAGTCGTGCGTGTGTGTGTGTGTGTGTGTGTGTGTGTGTGTGTGTGTGTGTGTGTGTGTGTGTGTGTGTGTGTGTGTGTGTGTGTGTTGTGTGTGTGTGTGTGTGTGTGTGTGTGTGTGTGTGTGTGTGTGTGTGTGTGTGTGTGTGTGCGTGTTGCCAAAGTAAGCTGACACATCCTGACAACACTAAGACACAGTCTATACCTTATAGGTATTGAGACACACACACACACACACACACACACACACACACACACACACACACACACACACACACACACACACACACACACACACACACACACACACACACACACACACACACACACACACACACACACACACACTCACTCACTCACATACTCTCTCTCTCTCTCTCTCTCTCTCTCTCTCTCTCTCACACACACACACACACACACACACACACCTCCTCTCTCTCTCTCTCTCTCTCTCTCTCTCTCTCTCTCTCTCTCTCTCTCTCTCTCTCTCTATCGATTTTGAATGGATTGCAATATTTGAATTTTTCATTTGAATTTTTCAGGTGATTTCACGTATATTTCGCAAACGGGATGTAGTTTGGTCGATTATTTTATTATGTCAGCAAGCATGCTTTCAATGTGCAGGCGTTTTAATGTTATTCCTATGGTAGAATCAAAACATTTGGCAGTAGAAATGTCAATTGTCACTGTTAATAATTATGTTACTGTAAAAGGAACAGTACCTAAAGCTTTTTCAGTAGTGAAGTACAAATGGGATGAAGAAAAAAGTGTAAATTTTGCCAATATGATGCAAACTCATCACGTACAGGCCCTATTGGATGAAGCTGAGTCATTGATAGATTGTGATATCAACCAAGCTCTTTCCAAATTTAACGAATGTTTTGAATATGCTGGCGACTGTATGAAGAAAACAATATTTATTGGGAGTGAAAAAAGACAAACTTGGTTTGACCTAGAATGCAGGGAAAGTAGAAAAATTCTTAGACAGCGATTGCGGAGGTTTTGTAAGTCTAATTGTGACAAAGACAGGTTTAGTTATTCACAAAAAAGAAGAGAATACAAAGAACTGTTGAGACAGAAGAAAAAGTCCCACAAAAATCATATTCTTCATTCTTTGCAGGCTCACATAAAAGACCCCAAGAGGTTTTGGGACACTGTTCGTTCGGTGCGCCCTAAGTCTGGCGGACATTCTGCTATAACAAGTGAAGAATGGTATAATTATTTCAGTAGCATATTTAATTCTCCACTGAGTGAATCTGAACCAACTACTGAAGACTTAGGGGATGCGGCATTTGCTGATGACGAAATGAACTGTGAAACCTTGAATCAGCCTATCACCGTAGATGAAATCAAAACGGCAATAAGGGCATTAAAAGATCAAAAAGCTGCTGGTCCTGATGGACTTATCGGAGAGTTTTATAAGAATAGCACAGTACACATTTTGCCATTTCTAGTTAAGTTCTTCAATTTCATCTTTGATCATGGTTTATTTCCTGACGAATGGTCGTTGGCAATCTTACATCCGTTACATAAGAAAGGGGACACAAACGTACCGGATAATTACAGGGGTATATCCTTGCTCAACATATGCAGTAAACTGTATAGTTTTGTGCTGAATAAGCGGATTACCAACTGGATAGATGATAATGAGATAATTGGAGAAGAACAGGCCGGTTTTAGGCAAGAACGTAGCACTTTTGACCATATTTTTACTCTTTTAGCGTTAGTCCAGAAACAGCTATTGAGGCACAGAAAACTGTATGTGGCCTTTATTGATTTTCGTAAAGCTTTTGACACGATATGCAGAACAAAATTGTGGACTGTACTGCACAGAAACGGCCTTAGAGGCAAAATCGCGATTGCACTACAAAGTATGTATGCCATTGTCAAGGCACGAGTTCGTGCTGGGGGGGGGAGTTAACCGATGTATTCTTATGTCCTCGCGGTTTGAAGCAGGGTGAAGTGTGTTCACCAGTTCTTTTTTCGTTGTTTATTAACGAACTGACGAAGGACATCATTGAAAGTGGCAAGCATGGCATCCATTTAGCTCCTGATTTGATTGAATTGCTGATTTTGTTATTTGCTGACGACGTCGTTTTGTTGTCTGATAGTGTCTTTGGTCTTCAGACTCAACTGAATGTTCTCTTTAACACTACCAAGCGTCTCGATTTGATTGTAAATTTGGACAAGTCTAACATAGTTGTTTTCAGGAATGGGGGTCATCTTGCTCTGAATGAAAACTGGTGCTTTGGTAACGAGGAACTTGAAGTTGTAAACATGTACAAGTACCTGGGAGTCTACTTTACCACAAGGCTCACGTTCTCACCTACTCTAAACGACCTTGCGGATCGAGCCAGAAAGGGAATGCTAGCAAATATGAAACTTTTATGGTCCATTGGTGAGCATTCACCAGAAATCTTTTTTAAAATGTTTGATTGCCAGATACAACCTATTTTGACTTATGGTTCCGAAGTATGGGGACTGTCAGATAACCAGGAAAGTATCGAAAGAGTACATTTATTAGCTTTGAAAAGGTTCTTGGGTGTCAACCCAAAGTCTCCCAGACATTTAATATATGGCGAAACGGGCAGACACCCCCTTTTTGTAAACACGTATGCCAGATGTATAAAGTTTTGGCTGCGCCTGACGTGTATGGATGACAGAAGGTACCCCACAAAAGCTTATAATATGTTATTAAATCTTCAAAGACAGAACAATACTACATGGGCTTGCAAAGTTCGAAATGTTTTATACAAATTTGGCTTTGGTGTGGTTTGGGAAATGCAAGGTGTTGGTAATGTAAACTTGTTCATTAACGAGTTTAAGTTGAGGCTTATAGATTGCTTTAAACAAGACTGGCATGCTGCTCTGGGTTCACACGATTTTTATAACGTATACTCTAATTTCAATCAGTCATTAGTACTCAGTCAGTATCTTCGAACTCTTAACAGCGTGCGGAGAGTATTTACTAGATTCAGAATTGGAATGTCTGCATTAAAATGTCATTACCTACAGTATAGATCCTTTGCTCGCGACAGATATAAATTGTCCATTCTGTAATACGCCAGAAACAGAAGTACATTTTTTATTAATATGTCCAAAGTATATAGCCTTGAGGGATGAACTTATTCCACCAAAGTACCATAGACAACCATCCATGTTTAAATTTTCCTTATTATTAGCTAGCACGAACGCACCCACCATAGAGAAATTATCCACCTTCGTTTTTAAATGTTTAAGCACTAGAAAACTGAGTTTAAGTCCGTCATTGGATCCATGAGAATTCGAATTGCCTGAATGTTCACTCCTGTTGTAATGGGCCGGAGGCCTAACAATAAAATAATCTTGTCTTGTCTTGTCTTGTCTTGTCTTGTCTTTCTTTCTCTCTCTCTCTCTCTCTCTCTCTCTCTCTCTCTCTCTCTCTCTCTCTCTCTCTCTCTCTCTCTCTCTCTCAGGTCAATCAGCATACCGGCGTCTATGTCGGCGGCGGGGAGAGCGAGGGAGGCGTTGTCGGCGGTGAGGGCCAGGTAGGTCAGGCCGGTGGTGGTGCCGATGGTGGAGGGCACGGCGAACCAGACGAAGGTGGCCAGCAGGAAGCCCCACACGCCCTGCACCGGCTTGGCCGCGATACGGGACTGCCACGATGCCTGGCAAGCAGGACACGAACAGGCACGGGAGTTGAGTACTGGGTTCGCCCCTTGTTTGTGCTGTGAGTTAATCGGCTAACGGACTCAGCGGCTACGGATAACTGACTGACTAACTGGGTAGATGGCTGGCTGACTAGCTAGGTGGGTATGGATGGTTGGCTGGCAAAGTGGCTAAGTGGCTGGCTGACCAGCTGGTCAGATGGCTGACTGACTGACTTGGAAGATGATTGGATGACTATAAAGTGGGCAAATGGTTGACCGACGTAGTGGAATGATGGTCTGCTGACTAAGAGGACAGATGGTTGATCCAAACATGCAAATGGTTAGAGAGAACGCTAATTTAATGCAAAACACACTGCCCATACTGACCTGGTCACACACTGCCCACACAGACCTGGGCACACAATGACCTGGTCACACAATGCCCATACTGACCCGGTCACACAATGACCTGGTCACACACTGCCCACACTGACCTGGTCACACAATGACCTGGTCACACACTGCCCATACTGACCCGGTCACACACTGCCCGCACTGACCTGGTCACACACTGCCCTCACTGACCTGGTCACACATTGCCCATACTGACCTGGTCTCACACTTCCCACACTGACCTGGTCACACAATGACCTGGTCACACAATGCCCATACTGACCTGGTCACACACTGACCTGGTCACACGCTGCCCACACTGACCTGGTCACACACTTCCCACACTGACCTGGTCACACACTGACCTGGTCATACACTGCCCACACTTACCTGGTCACACACTGCCCATACTGACCTGGTCACACTCTTCCCACACTGACCTGGCCACACACTAATCTGGTCACACACTGACCTGGTCACACACTTCACACACTGACCTGGTCATACACAGCCCATACTGACCTGGTCACACATTTCCCACACTGACCTGGTCACACACTGCCCACACTGACCTGGTCACAGAAGGTGATGGAGGCAGTGATACAGACTCCGACGCACGCCCAGATGACGCTACCCTCCGACCAGAAGGTGAGGAAGCTGCCAGCCTCGTTCGTCTCAGGACCTTGCAAGCACGCCAGCCTTTGGTAGATGACGTCGACGTCGCCTAGCAACGGGTGCTGGTCATGTTCGAGGTAGAAGATGTTGACGACGAGGACGGCGAGGAGGGCGAAGACCATGACGGCGTTGAAATAGCAGACGTAGAAGGTGGAGCCGAGACCGCCCACGAAGGAGTAGCAGCCACACACAGTGGCGATCATCAGGACGCAGAACTCCGCCGATGCCTGGAAGCAGAAAATGAAGACAGAGTACAGGTACAGACAGAATAAGAAGAAGAGGTAGCCGATGGGAGAAAGCGAACTGGTTTTGGCCTAGCGGTAAGGCGTTAGGCTTGTAAGTGGAAGGACCTCGGTTCGATACCGCTTCGAACGGCTCCCCTTTCTCTTCAAAAAGGTTGTGGTTTGTGGACACTGTCTTGTGACTTTGTCCATCACTTCCTACTGAAACATTAAAATGGCTATCATCGCTGCCCATCTTAATGCAGGAATCATTCTGGTGGTGACATTTTTTCGATAGGTAAATAATCTCCCTCTTCCCCCCACCTCCATACCACCACCCCTCCCCCATAGAAAACATGCATAAACCACTTGTTCCAGCCTCCACTCGCTCCCACAGCAATCACAACAGCGGCCTACATTAACAAAACCCCGTAACAATAAGCACTTAACAACACCGACACGCAGACAGCCGCTGACCTGAATGACGAGGTGTTGGATGAGAGCCACGCCCACCACGGCGATGGCGGTCAGGATGACCAGGTTGATCAGCAGGGCGTAAACACAAAACACCGTGTGGGTCACCCGGCCGAAGCGAGCGTGGATCACCTGCAAATCACCACCGTCGTCGCCACCATAATCATCGCCATCACCATTGTCATTAACATCGTGATCATCACCGACATCATAGGCATCACAAACATCATCAGCACCACCACCACCATATCGTCGTCATCAGCGTCATCATCATCAGCACCATCAAGATCGCCACTACCGTTGTCATTAACATCGTGATCA
>JABMCL010002848.1:0-10000 GCA_018857735.1 Alviniconcha marisindica | reverse complement strand
ACTGTCCGCCGAGCCAGCATCTCAGAGAGGGCGGTGGGAGGAGCCAGCAGTACAGAAATAGGCCAGCTGTTTCAACCACTCGCGGTTCTTTCTCACCACCTCCACTGCTACAACAACGGCCTGCGGACACGGAGAGATCCATCCCACAACGACGGCCGGGTGACGCCCCACTACACCACCAGCCTCACCGCTACAGCAGAGGAACACCCCTACACCGTGATGTCGGCACCGCTCCGCCACCCTTCAGTGGCTGGTACGGAGCACATCGACACCCTCTCCGCATGTGGGCAGCGCCATCGCCGCAGTCCAGCTATGGAGCTCTCCCGCCACGTGGACGTCAGTGTACATACGGGCCCACAGCCCACCCTTCCTTCAACACACAGCAAGCCAACATCGTCCTACACCCCCATCGCACCAGTTACTGGGGGGGTGCAGCGGAGACACTTGTGTAACGCAAGCTTGCAGTGTGTATCCAG
Source organism: Alviniconcha marisindica (assembly GCA_018857735.1). Lineage (NCBI taxonomy): Eukaryota > Metazoa > Mollusca > Gastropoda > Provannidae > Alviniconcha > Alviniconcha marisindica. The sequence continues at coordinate 9,524 of JABMCL010002848.1, read as the reverse complement.
CAGTGTGTTTTAACGGTAGTTTATTGTACACACCCGACCGGTGTGTGCTTGTGGCGTGAATGCGTGCGGGTGTGTGCGCTCGATCGTGCACGCGATAAACTTATAGTTCCAGATATGAGTGCGTTACTCTTACTCTGTAACCAATACCAGAGACTGACCGACTCCGTATTACTGCGACAATCATCACTGCGCTATTGTGTGTTGCACTGCCCCGGTCGGTGACACTGACAGTCTTGTATACTCATGGCCTTGAGACAATTATAGTTTATACGTCCAGGATCCTGGTGGACACGTTGGTGTTTGTCATTTGCTGAATACTTTGTGTTTTGCACCTATTCAGGATCAAGAACAGTAGTGCCTGCTCCGTTTGCATTAACTGGTGGGCACGTTAGTATATTCCACTAACTAAATTTATACTTCGTGTTGGAAACTGTTCAAGAACCCGAGCGGCTGTGTCTGCTCCCTTTGAATAGTTAACCGGTGGAAACGTTGGGGTATTTCATTAGCTGAATAGTTTGTGTCTGCATCTGCAAGAACTCGAGCTCCCTTTGGATTGTTAATCGTGTTTTGTGTGGATTCCCTTCTGCTTTGTTTTCCGAAATTTGTACTACTAGTTCATTTTGTTGTTGTTCTGTTTTGTTTTCATTGTTGTATGCGCCATTGTCCTCTGGGATATATATATAATAATATATATATAAATTGTATATTTCTATTATATATATGTACATTTAAAGGAACATTTATGCACGCAGTGATTTGAATTCCTGCATTTTTCAGCTCTAGGAACGGATTTTAGTCAGGGTTTAGCATGTCCAGCGACTGTCTCCGAGTCGGTCACCTTAATGTGTACCACATTCAGAAAAAAATTCATGATCTTAATGTCTTCTTTGAGTCCCATCAACTCTTCCACCTGTTCGGTCTCAGTGAGACTAGGCTGAAAAGCCACATTCCAAGTGAAGGTCTGTCCCTTCCTCACTATTCATTAATCCGAAAGGATGCTGCCAGATCGCAGCACACAGGTTTAGTTGTTTACATACATTCTTCAATCAGCAAAATTGTCCGTCGCCGTCCTGACTTAGAGTCTGAAGCAGTTGAAAGCGTGTGGTTAGAAATACAAACGCGCAAGTCTAGTATTTTAGTTGGTTATATTTATAGAAACCCAGCTTCAACGTTTGACTGGTATGACCAATTTGTTACAATGATGGACAGGGTGCAGGGCAGTAATTTGAATGTTGTCCTGTTGGGTGATTTTAATATTGATATGCAAAAAAGTAACCCAGCATGGGATTCCACAATATCCTTATTTGGCCTAGATCAAATGATTACGTCACCTACGAGAATCACTCCCCATTCTTCAACGCTAATTGATCATATTTACACAAGTGATACTAGCATTGTGTCAAATATTCTAGTGCCTGCCACAGGAATAAGTGATCATTTTCCAGTGTGCTGTACCCTGTCTGTCAAAACTGTGAAGCCTGTTCTGAATGTCCACTCTTCAATTGTTTACCGATGTTTCAAACAGTTTGATGAAAGAGCTTTTTTGATGGATTTGCACGTAATCCCCTTTGAAAATGTGTACACTTTCAGCGACCCCAATGTGGCACTGTCACACTGGACTGACTTATTTCTTGATGTTATTAATAAGCATGCCCCCCTCAAAAAAAAGCGGGTGAAACACCAAACCCTTCCACCATGGCTGAACACTGATATAAAGCAAGCCATGTTATTGAGGGACAAATGTAGGAAGCAAAAGAAATTTGTAGAATATAAGCAACAACGGAACCGTGTAAATTACCTTGTGAGGGAAGCCAAGAAAAAATATTTTAATGACCTTGCCGGAAATAAAGCAGATATATCATCCATGTGGAGAGCTATCAACACACTCACTAAAGGCCACAGCCCTGCAAACAATAATCTTCCATCAGAACTCACACCAGACGTCTTTAACGCCCACTTCGTATCTGTAGTCTCCAAGTACATCAAACCAGACGATCAAACCGATGGGTCTCAGTATAATTGTTCTGATAGGTTACTAAACTTTTGCAGAGATCGAATCTTTCAAAATACCACATTTTCAATTCCTCCTCTATCTGTATTCGAAGTAGGAATATCTATCTCAAAGCTGGATAATAAGAAATCTACAGGCTGTGATGGTATTAGTGTCAAACTTCTAAAAATTGCCCTTCCTTACATAGCTGAGACACCTACATATATTTATAACTTATGCATACAAAAGAATGTTTTCCCAACCGCATTCAAGAGAGCTAAAGTAATTCCACTCCCTAAAACAAAAACTATCTCCACCGATCTGAACGATTACCGCCCTATCTCGATCCTGTCTGTTCTCACAAAGCCACTAGAAAGACACATTCACAAACACTTGACAAACTTTTTAGAAACACACCAGCTTTTCCATTCATTTCAGTCTGGCTTCCGATGTGGGCATTCTTGTCAAACGGCGGTTACCCGTTTAACTGATACTTGGCTCTCAGCTTTTAACAATCGCCAAATGTCAGGCGCCGTATTTCTCGATTTTCGCAAGGCTTTTGATCTGGTTCATCACGATATTTTACTGAAAAAACTATCCACGTACAACTTAAGCATCGCAAGTATAGCTTTCTTACGATCTTACTTACAGGATCGTCTACAATGCGTACTTGTAAATGGCACATACTCCCAAGAAGCGTCTGTAACAAGTGGAGTGCCTCAAGGGTCGATCCTAGGCCCTCTTCTGTTTTGCATCTTTATTAATGACTTGCCCCTGTGTCTTACACGTGCGTCAGTCCAGTGTGATTTATTTGCTGATGATGGCACCCTTAATACAGCTAATGACAACATAGATAATATACGTAGGGATTTACAACAAAGTCTATATGATGTCTCCGGATAGTGTTGTAGAAATCGGATGGCACTGAATCCGACGAAAACAAAATGCATGTTGATGGCGACGAGACAAAAACACCAGAAAAAACAGCTCCTTTAAATCTAAAGTTCGAGACCACGCCAATAGAACAAGTTTCAAAACATCGCCTGCTTGGAGTAACTGTAGATGAACAGCTAAAGTGGCAAACGCATATTAACAACATTTGCAGAACCGTTTCTAGAAATATTTTTCTTCTTTCGAAACTGAGCCAAATTGTCAGCCAAAAATCCAAATTAGCCTTCTTCTTTGCACACATTATGTCACATATGAACTATGTTTCAAATGCATGGGATGGATGTGCCTATGTGCACATGAAGCATCTGTATTCTCTCCACAAACGTGCCGTAAAAAAATTGATGCCAATTCCGAATTTAGACTACAAACAAAAGTGTTGTGCTCTCAAACTACTCCCTTTAGACAAACAATTATTGCTCAACAAATGTGTTCTAATGCAAAAGGTTGTTCACGGCAAAGCCCCGCAGTATCTGAAAGATCTCATGATTCCATCTGAACGTCTTCATGTTCATGGGAATAAACAGCTTTTGCCCAAAACAAGGATTGATATCTTTAAAACGAGTTTCTCCTTTTCAGGCTCCATAGCGTGGGATAGTTTAGCTCATCATCTCAGATACCCCATGGAATTAAAAACGTTCAAAAGGAAAGTATTTCGGGCACTCGCTAAGCCACCTTGAATACTTCTTGTTCTTCTTTTCTTTCTTTTCTTTTCTCGCTTGTCAGACAGCTTGACACAAAATGTATAGAATGTTTTTATTGTTTTCCCTTCCTTGCTCTTCTTGTAAAGTTTTAGATTTTTGTTTATTTGTTTGTATTTTCATGAAATATTTACTTTTCTTTTTTCTCGTGGTCATATTTTTTTTTTTTTTTTTTTTAAATTCAAATTTAATGTTTGCATATATATGATTGTTGGTATGTGTGATGTGCTTTGATTTTGGTTAGGTGTGTATAATGCGCCATTGCTTAGCTTCCAATCCTGTTAGATGTGATCTTGTTTTATACGTAGATAGTGAGATAGCCACTATTCTGTCGCTTTCCATTATTCGTTAATATGTTTTTGTAATTCTCTCTCTCTCTCTCTCTCTCTCTCTCTCTCTCTCTCTCTCCTCTCTCTCTCTCTCTCTCTCTCTCTCTCTCTCCTAAAAAATTGTTTTGAATTGGTCTTACTTTGCCTTATTATTGCTCTGTTCGTATGATGTGATGTTTTAGACAGAAATTAGTTTTGTTTTGTTTTTAAGTCGTTTTTTCTCTAGCGTATTTAATGGAATTCTTGTTTGATGTATTGAGTGTTGCTGTGTTTGTCATCAGGGACAGATTTGTAAAAAAGCCGACACGTGCTTAAATCTTTATCCCTGTGTAATAAAGTATTATCTTATCTTATCTCTCTCTCTCTCTCTCTCTCTCTCTCTCTCTCTCTCTCTCTCTCTCTCTCTCTCTCTCTATATATATATATATATATATATATATATATATATAAACGCTTTCTAGACGGCGTGAGATTAGATGCATACAAACAGCATGCATAAATTTAACGTTGCAAGAAAAATGGCGAGGGAAGGGGGGGGGGGGGGGGGGGGGGGGGGGGGGGCAGACAGAGACAGACAGATAGAGAGAGGGACTAAGAGAGTGAGGGAGAGAGAGAACACTCAAAGACAGTCGCATTAGTTCCATTTACTCCTGTCTAACGGCAGGCACGTTCTGTACCACAAACGTATGCAGTGAAACTAACTGGCTGACTGAACTTGCTTTCACAAGGATAAAGGTTTAGGCACGAATGCCTGCCGGTCATCCTGACGTCTATACAACCGTCCTCTTCTCACAGTATTTCCATCCTAACTAATATCAGTACCCAGTTTCTGTTACAGCCAGTGTGTGTGTGTGTGTGTGTGTGTGTGTGTGTGTGTGTGTGTGTGTGTGTGTGTGGTGCGTGCGTGCGTGTGCGTGCGTGCGTGCGTGTGTGTGTGTGTGTGTGTGTGTGTGTGTGTGTGTGTGTGTGTGTGTTTATGTAAATTGTTTTGGTAGGACATCATATTTAGGTTAATATGTATCATGTGAGCGCTCAGGGCGTTGATGAGCGCATGATAAATGTACATTATTATTATTAATTACAACACAAGCAATTAAACAATGCAACAAATTAACGGGGCAACAAAACTGAGTGAGGAAAATATAATAATAATAATAATAATGTGGGGGGCGAAATCGAAATAATAATAATAATAATAAGGTGGGGGGGGGGGGGGGGGGGGGGGTAAATTGAAATATATATATAAAAAATACAAAACGGGAACCGGAAAGAAGTTAGTTGTATAAATTATAAACTGAGGGAAGTGGAACTCTTCTTGGTGATCGCATTAGAAGTAGGAGTTTTTTTCTGTCTCCCTCTGCCATATGCTGTCAGCCCTAGTTGGCCCAACTGTGGAAAACGGACTCTGGTCGGGGTACATCTGCGTGTACGTGAACTTGCGTATACAGTATACATGTGTGGAACTTGAAGTTGCGAGGGGAAGGTGAGAAGGGAGCCAACCTTTATCCGGGTATCACACTCGTCCGGTCAGAGTAAACTCCCCTTATATTTATTTTTTTCCTGTCAGCTGAAACTCTGCTGTCCCATACATAGCTGAAACTCTGCTGTCCCGTTCACAGCTGGAACTCTGCTGTCCCATTCACAATCGCTGTTCCGGCCCTAGCAAGAAGGCGCAGAGTGTGGGTGGGGGCTGTGAGGCTATAGCACACAATCATCTCGTTTAGCCACTTTTCCACCACTCCGGCTGACTGTAATGGGAGCATCGAGCAGGATGACAATTACAGTGTGTATACATATGCACATCGTAAGTACTGGAACATGTGTATAACTAGACTGAGGTGACAACATCCAAACTCCTATAACCAGGACATGGCAATTCCAAGGAGTGTCACACCGAAATGGTCTCCCGCCAGCAGAAGCAGAAATTCTATTTCGACAAGAAGGCGAGCGGAAACCTGTCGACATTTCGAGCCGGCGATCCAGTGATGATGAAGTTTGGGGACACCTGGAAGAGAGCTGAAGTAGTGACTCCTCACTCGACTGCCAGATACTATGTAGTCAGAGATGAGCGTAAACAGTACAGAAGAAACCGGAAGATGCTGAGGCCCACAGTGGTTGCCTCAAGAGACAGTGATTTGTCAGTGACTGTTCCATCACAGAGTGAAACAGAATGTGTGGCTAATCAAACAAGTGATCAGACTCCATCACAATCAGATGACAACAGCCAAATGGTCAGAAAAGAAAATGTGGTGAAAACCAGATCAGGCAGAGTCGTCAAAATTCCAGCTAGGTTTCGTGATGATGACGCATAAGGTCTACCATAAGCATGCGCATGGACTGTGACCAGTTGTCTAGTGATTGTGATGAAGAACTGAATTAGGACAGTGAAGTGCTGTTTGATCAGTATTATTTTTCTGTAAATTAATAATTGAGTATTTGATCAAAGTGATTATGTTTTACACTACAGAGAAGTTTTAAAGAACTGAATTTTATATATAAGTGAAACATTACATGACAGAATGTTTATGAATAGTAATGTGTGTCACTAAAGAAAAGTGAACACTGGAGACTGTTTATGGTGCAAAGACATTGCAGAAGCGTAAGAAGTTTAGTTCTGAATTAAATTAGTTTGTATTTGAAAGTGACATAATTTAATTCTTTACAAACACTGAAACAAGAATTCTTATAAGGATAGTTATATGATGTGATTTTATATTTTAATTGTTTAGAAATGTTTTTACATAGTATATGAACATTTCAAGTTATGAATATTGAAATCAACATGTTTCAAATTATTCAGTTGATTAAAATGTTCAGCAATAATTTTAAGCCCACAGAATTTTAATAGATGTAAGAAACAAACTAACAAAATAATTTGTGTGTGAAAGAACAAAGAATAATTATTGTTGTGTGAATGGATAATAGTGAAAAGCCTTAATGTTTTTCATGGTAAAAGAAACAGTTCAAAGTTGATTGTTTTGATAAATGTATGGATCAAAGGAATTTGCTCAAAAGAAAGGGGATGTCATATATTGTGAAGCAACACTGGTATGCTATGTAGAAGATGCAAGGGAAGTAACCCATGTAATACTAATGTTACTGAAGGAACAAGGGTGATCGTTGCTGAATAAAACATGTCTCCGCACATGGCTGTTTCGGTTTGATGTGTTCGCCCACATAAAGACATAACAGACGTAAAGCAAAATGGTCCGGTCCCTCAAAATCGTCGCCCTCATGACCATAGCCACGGTGTTTACGGGGCGTTAAAAACTTAAATAGAGCTTGGGTGCTTTCCCGAGAAATAAAAAACACGAGTTATGTATGTAGCGTTGTAATACTAATGTTACTGAAGGAACAAGGGTGATCGTTGCTGAATAAAACCAGAGAGCCTTAATTTTGTTTTATCTTCATTGTCCTGAATTCAGGACTTAAACTACTGAACTACTACAGGGGAGTCGAGGAAAATGATTATTACTGACTGTTGACGTGATGTAACTATTTTGGTATTACTATCCTCTCTCTCTCTCTCTCTCTCTCTCTCTCTCTCTCTCTCTCTCTCTCTCTCTCTCTCTCTCTCTCTCTCTCTCCGATGTGTTCGTGCGTGTTGTGTGTGTGTGTGTGTGTGCGTGCGTGCGTGCGTGCGTGCGTGCGTGCGTGTGTGTGTGTGTGTGTGATTATAAGCGTTTATTTCATCAGGTGAGGCACTGAAACGTGGAATCGCCAAGTTCATCGCCACGCCTTTCCCGGTCGCCATGTGAAAATGATGGTATGCATGAGTGCATGCGCCGCGTCTCCACGCTTCCATTCTTCAGATGATGAAAGACAGGCTAGGCTGTGAGCAAGAGACACGTTCAAGGGCCCCTTTGTGCAAAATAAATATAGCAGATCTTATCAGGAACTTCGCCATAAATGGTGTCAGGAGAATTGTTCAGTTTACGGCTCTAAAGTTGACTACATTGCCCACTGTTTGCCTAGAACAGTGGGTATAAAAGTTTCGAAGGCACTCTGGCATAAATTAATGACGCGAGAATTTAATCCAAGTATTTCTTTAATTTCATTTGAACACTCGTTGAGCACCTCATTTCGAGATGAGCCCTAAGCACTTCACAGTGGCAACTAAACAGAGCTAGTCTCTGCTTGCTTCTCAGCAGACCCACAGCGCTCTCTCTCTCTCTCTCTCTCTCTCTCTCTCTCTTCTCTCTTCTATATATATATATATATATATATATATATATATATATATATTATATATATATATTTTATGCGACTCTGACCGAGTGACTGCAGCTTTTCATACCGCGTTTTGAATATTCACCGAAGTGTCTACAGCGTTGTTTTAGTTGTTGGCACGGCTCTCACGTAAACCTGATGCTGATAGGTTTTCAGTAAAGACTATTCAGTCATGCACTAGTTTACAGTGTTACTATATTTAAAGTCACATACGTATAGAAGGTGTGTGTGTGTGTGTGTGTGTGTGTGTGTGTGTGTGTGTGTGTGTGTGTGTGTGTGTGTGTGTGTGTGTGTGTGTGTGTGTTTTGTGTGTGTGTGTGTGTTTGTATGTGTGTGTGTGTGTGTCCTTTACGTGTAGGCCTACAGTGGTATCTCCAAAGTATGAAGGAAGGAAGGAAGGAAGGATTTTTTTTATATAGCGCATAAAAAACTTCCACACAAAACCTTGCGTGTTCACAGCGCCAAATACACACAGTGCATACATGTAAGCTCTCGCAAGCTAAACACTACCGAAGGACAAAGTAGGCCTAGTGGTTAGAGCTGCATAAATAATATTAACAAAGCATATATATAGACCCACATGATCGAAGATGTTGCCAGAGCTTAGTCGGAAACCTAGATCAACACCGACCCAAGAGAGAGAGAGCGAGAGAGAGAGAGAGAGAGAGAGAGAGAGAGAGAGAGAGAGAGAGAGAGAGAGAGAGAGAGAGAGAGAGAGAGAGAGAGAGAGATTTTTTATTTTTTTTAAATCGAATAATACCGATTACACTGCACAATCCACTGGAGGTAACTCGCCCAGTTTGTAATTTACAAAACAGTTAACGATTGCTTCCCTTGGAGCAATCAAACCATCCTCAAACACAGTAAATGGAACTGAGCTGGATTGATCTGTCTTTCTGCTGAACTGAATAGGAAGAAATAGTGATGCTGAACGTCAATAGAAACCTTTTACGGTTTATAAGGGAGGGGGAGAGAGGGGGGCCTAAAGGTACAACCATAACGAAAGACTGATAAACATTAAGCGAGGCAATCCGCCCTGTTGCCCATACCTTTTTAGCCGTCGAAGGGCGGCTGTGTAAAGTTGGCAATAAAAACATGTCTATTTGTATAACAACCTATAGAAATGTAGATATTTCTTTTCACACACACACACACACACACACACACACACACACACACACACACACACACACACACACATATATATATATATATATACACACACACATGTTGATTAACTCTGCCAATAGTAATATATTCTCTGTTGTCGGTTGGAAAACAATCATTAATATAGAAAAGGTGGTACAATTCTTGATGCACAAGCTT
>JABMCL010003482.1:132500-135000 GCA_018857735.1 Alviniconcha marisindica | reverse complement strand
TGTGTGTGTAGCACACACACACACACACACACACGCTCGAACGCACGCACGCACGCACACACATACCCACACGCACGCACGCACGCACGCACGCACGCACGCACGCACGCACGCACACACACACACACACACACACACACAACACACACACAATCACACCCCAAAAATAAACACCACGTTATGAGCAAAGCAACTCACATCTCGGATATCAGCTTCGTGTAGGGTGACCCTTTCCGCAGGTAAAGACCGAAAGAAGAGATGGTGAGTCTTTCCGAAAAGGCCACAATCTCGCAGTCTGTCGCTCGCCACTGTTCTGCTAGTGAACCAAACAGAGCGAAGTAGGCGTATTTCCCTCTCGCAACCTTGTCACGATGAACTTCAACAGATGTGGACAAGACGCTCGGATCGGTCTCTGCGAAGACCACTGCTCTTCTGTAGAATTCTCTGAACTCTGCGATGGACGATGTCTGCAGACAAAACAGGCAAAGATCTAGGAGTCGAGACAGAAAATAATACATATGCGTTAGTTATTGTTTTGTTTAAATCAGGGTAAAGTATCTGATGATATTGACATACGTCTTTATCAACATAGGTGAAAGTGTTCATGGCCATTTATATATTTTTGCTTTTGCTTTGCTTTGTTTGTTTGTTTGTTTTGTTCTGGTAAAGCATAAACCTGCCGCTAACTTTGCATTAATAGCATACAGAAATGTGGTGAAAAAGCTTTGAACAAAATTCAGCTGCTCACCGTTGAAAGCACACTCACTAGCAATATGCAATTTACTGCAACTACTAGCATAATTATACAGTTGAAGCCCTCTTCGACGTCCACCTTGAAAACACACACACACACACACACACACACACACACACACACACACACACACACACACAACACACACACACACACACACACACACACACACACACACACACACACACACACACACACACACACACACACAAAAGGGTCACAGGACGGTCGTTGCTCAGGGTTTCTGGATATAATAAGCAAAATGTTTGAGAGAATATAGATACGGCTATTCCGTTGGTCCAGCCTACTCAACCTTTAATACAAACTCCAAGCGCTGGTTTACGATATCCTTCCTCCAACCGCTACCACAGTTGATTACGCCATAGGTCCTGAAAAATTGTCACTTAACGGACACTTTTTCGTTGGTGCTGAAATGGCAGCAAGTTTGTAACAGACAACTGAAAGTTAAACCAGGCTCTTTTTTTATTTTATTTTTTTGCTTTTTATTTTATTTTTATTTTTATTTTAATTTTATAAACGCCCACGTTGCTTGCGTCATCACAAATGAAACCAAAGTCGTTCGATTCGAGACGGAACTCTTTCTTTTACCCAGGGCGGACGCACCTCATGTTTGCTCTACAGTCATATTAGTACCCGAACCTTCCGGAGGGCGCTGATAGCGTCACTGGACAGCTGCGCGGAGATAAAGAGTACCCCTTCAGTGGCGTAACTAAATCTGGCAGAGTTTGGAGGAGGGATCTGGAAACTATAAGTAAGTAAGTAAGTAAACATGGTGCTTTACGTCCACAGAAACCATGAGGCTTATTAGGGACGGGGGGGGGGGGGGGGTATATGGAGGTGAGGGAAGAGGGAGATTATATACCTATCGCTACACTGTCACCTCACCACCAGAATGATTCCTGCATTAAGATGGGCAGCGATGAGAGCCATTTTAATGTTTCAGTATCACAAGACAATATCACAAGACAATGTCCACAGACCACAACCTTTCTGAAGAGAAAGGAGAGCCGAAGCGGTATCGAACAGAGGTCCTTCCGCTTACCAGCCTAACGCCTTACCGCAGGGCCAAACCGGCTCACATTGGAAAGCGATGATGATGATGATGAAGTGATGCTTAATGTCCTCAGATGTCAGTTGACATATTAGGGACAAGCTGTGACCAACGCCCAAGCACGGTTCAATAATTCTTTACGTCCACGGAAACCAGAAGGCTGGTTAGGACGGACAGCTCAGGACGGCCTCCTCGACTCTCACACAGCTCCTGAACTATGAGGAAAGCGATGCTAGGAGCTTGCCTTTAATAGCGATTCCTGTGAACTGCCCCCTTGAATTCCCCAGCTGTACACGTCTTGGCTGATCAGCTGTGCCATGGATGTGAAGGGCATCGGCTGCTCATGAACGGTCAGTGATGACGTCAGTTTACTGCTGTACACGGCGGCAAGCATCACGCTCAGTAGCAACCACGTCATCACCAGCCCGCGGCCCGCGCGTGACGTACTTTCGTGCTCGAAAGCTGGAAGTTAAGACAAGGACAGTGTTTCACTGCCGATGAAAGTAAAGCGCGCGCGCGCTCACGTATGCATGCACGCACGCACGCACAGACTCAAGTACACACACACACACACACACACACACACACACACACACACACAACACAACACACACACACACACACACACACACACACACACACCACACTACACTACACTAATGAACACACGCACC
>JABMCL010003482.1:115000-117500 GCA_018857735.1 Alviniconcha marisindica | reverse complement strand
CACAGCGAGACGGACAGAGACAGAGAGAAAGGGACGGAGAGAGCGAGAGGGAGAGAGAGGTGAGGGGAGACAGACAGACACGGGGGGGGGGGGGGGGGGGGGGGGGGAGAGGGGCTTGTCAAAAAATCCCCACGAGGACCTCATTCTTATCAAGCTTTCGCCTTTTTAAGACTTCATAAGGAAATGAACACGAGTAATATCTATATACTCACTCATCAGAAACGAGCCGCGTGTAGGGGGACCCTTTCTGCAGGAACGGTCCCACAGAGAAGGTCATGTACGTTTCCGGTATCACGGTGAGGCCGCATACCTGCGAGGACCACTTCTCGAACAGTTCCACCGTGGCCGTGAAGTAGGCGTACCTCTGCGTGAACACCTTGTGCTTCTGCACCTCGTAGTCCCGGGACAACACCGTAGGGTCGGAGGCTGCGAAGGCCTTGGCCCCGCGGTAGAACGCTCGGAACTCCGGATTCTGCGAGGACTGCAAAACATGCATAGTAATAATATATATAAAAAATACCGAAACAAGATCAAGTGCTAACGTTCTAAAACAAGATCTAAAGACATAAAAGCTAGGTTAAAAAAGAACGCGATTCATCAGGACAAGATACAGCATGCGAATTTTCGGGATAATTCTTGATAAAGGGGATTAACCCGAAAAATCGCCATGGATTACCCCGAAAATTCTCATGTCGTGTTTTGTCCTAATAAATAGCGTTCTCTTTAACCTTTTATGTGTTTGGGTACTGCGTAATATAGTAAGGCCCGTGACGTGAGGATCGAGTATGGCAAAGGTCAATTTAGTTTGATGACTTGTAATGACGAGGAGGACAACAGCTGCACCTACACCCAAGGTCTGTCTGATTAATGTCGAGCTGAGCCAGGTAAAAAGGAATGGTACATTCAGCGTGGCTCCTTGCACCGTTCTGCCAACCAAACCCAAGGTACAGGTTTTCTGACCAGTTAGCTTAGCCAGGTAAAATGTAATGGACCTACTAACTCACCCTTAGTATGGTTCCTTGCACAGTTCTGCCAACCAAATCCAAGGTACAGGTTTTCTGACCAGTTAGCTTAGCCAGGTAAAATGTAATGGACCTACTAACTCACCCTTAGTATGGTTCCTTGCACAGTTCTGCCAACCAAATCCAAGTTACAGGTTTTCTGACCAGTTAGCTTAGCCAGGTAAAAAGGAGTGGACCTATACCCACCTTCAGTATGGCTCCTTACACCGTTCTGCCAACCACACCCAAAGTACAGGTTTTCTGACCAGTTAGCTTAGCCAGGTAAAAAGGAATGGACCTATACCCACCTTCAGTATGGCTCCTTACATCGTTCTGCCATCCACACCCAAGGTACAGGTTTTCTGACCAGTTAGCTTAGCCAGGTAAAAAGGAGTGGACCTATACCCACCTTCAGTATGGCTCCTTACACCATTCTGCCAACCACACCCAAGGTACAGGTTTTCTGACCAGTTAGCTTAGCCAGGTAAAAAGGAATGGAGCTATACCCACCTTCAGTATGGCTCCTTACATCGTTCTGCCAACCACACCCAAGGTACAGGTTTTCTGACCAGTTAGCTTAGCCAGGTAAAAAAAAAAATGGACCTAATAACTCACCCTCAGTATGGCTCCTTGTATCGTTCTGCCAACCACACCCAAAGTACAGGTTTTCTGACCAGTTAGCTTAGCCAGGTAAAAAGGAGTGGACCTAATAACTCATCCTCAGTACGGCTCCTTGTATCGTTCTGCCAACCACACCCAAAGTACAGGTTTTCTGACCAGTTAGCTTAGCCAGGTAAAAAAATAAAATGGACCTAATAACTCACCCTCAGTATGGCTCCTTATCGTTCTGCCAACCACACCCAAGGTACAGGTTTTCTGACCAGTTAGCTTAGCCAGGTAAAAAAAAAATGGACCTAATAACTCACCCTCAGTATGGTTCCTTGTATCGTTCTGCCAACCACACCCAAAGTACAGGTTTTCTGACCAGTTAGCTTAGCCAGGTAAAAAAAAAATGGACCTAATAACTCACCCTCAGTATGGCTCCTTACATCGTTCTGCCAACCACACCCAAAGTACAGGTTTTCTGACCAGTTAGCTTAGCCAGGTAAAAAGGAATGGACCTAATAACTCACCCTCAGTATGGCTCCTTGTATCGTTCTGCCAACCACACCCAAGGTACAGGTTTTCTGACCAGTTAGCTTAGCCAGGTAAAAAGGAGTGGACCTAATAACTCACCCTCAGTATGGCTCCTTGTATCGTTCTGCCAACCACACCCAAAGTACAGGTTTTCTGACCAGTTAGCTTAGCCAGGTAAAAAGGAATGGACCTAATAACTCACCCTCAGTATGGCTCCTTGTATCGTTCTGCCAACCACACCCAAGGTACAGGTTTTCTGACCAGTTAGCTTAGCCAGGTAAAAAAAAAAAAAGGACCTAATAACTCACCCTCAGTATGGCTCCTTGTATCGTTCTGCCAACCACACCCAAGGTACAGGTTTT
>JABMCL010003482.1:107500-110000 GCA_018857735.1 Alviniconcha marisindica | reverse complement strand
TCTCGAAGCTTTTTGTGGCTGACGATGTTCCCCTATAACTATGCAGCGCATCACATTTTTGCCCCAAATAACTATGCAGCACATCACATTTCCCTAAATAACTAAGCAGCACATCACATTTTCCCCAAATAACTATGCAGCGCATCACATTTTCTCTAAATAACTACGCAGCGCATCACATTTTCCCCAAGTAACTATGCAGCACATCACATTTTCCCTAAATAACTATGCTGCGCATAACATTTTCCCTAAATAACTATGCAGCACATCACATTTTTGCCCCAAATAACTATGCAGCGCATAACATTTCCCCAAATAACTATGCAGCGCATCACATTTCAATGTAGTAGCTTATATTTTATGGTGTTCTTGCTCGTGTCAGTGTGTAGGCCCAGTGTTTGTGAAACTTGATAATAATACATACATACACGGCACTTCTATAGCGCAATGGACATAACGTGACTTAGCTCAAAGCATTTAACACAAAAATGTGTGTACATAGATACACTGTACAGGACATCAGTAATCATGTTAACACCATCTTCTCTTCTCTGAAGCACGCATTCGTACCCTTCCCGACACATACACGCGCACACATGCACGTACGTACTCACGCACGCGCACACATATACACACAAACGCACACACGCACACACACACACACACACACACACACACACACACACACACACACACACACACACACACACACACACACATACACACACACACGCACAATCGCACAATCACACACACACAATTACACACGATCTCACACATACAATTACACACGCTCTACACACACACACACACACACACACACACACACACACACAACACACACACACACACACACACACACACACACACACACATCACACAACACACAAACTACACACGCTCTACACACACACACACACACACACACACACAACACACACACACACACACACACAACACACACACACACACACACACACCAATCACCCACCCACCCACTCACACACACACATCACACACAATACACACGCCTACACACACACACACACACACACACACACACACACACACACACACACACACACACACACACACACACACACACACACACACATCACACACATCACACACACAATTACACAGCTCTTACACACACAATTACACACCTCTACACACACACACACACACACACACACACACACACACACACACACACACACACACACACACACACACACACACACACACACCACACAATCACCCACCCCACCCCACCCTCCACACACACAATCAACACACAATTACACACGCTCTTACACACACACACACCACACACACACACACACACACACACACACACACCACACACACACACACACACACGCACACGCACAACACACACCACAATTACACACGCTCTTACACACACAACCAACACACGCTCTACACACACACACACACACACACACACAATCACCCCACCCCCCCCCACACACACACACACAAATTACACACGCTCTTACAACACACACACACACACACACACACACACAATCACCACTCACCCCCCCACCCCCCCACACACACATCACACACAATACACATCACACACACACACACACCACACACACACACACACACACACACCCCACACACACACATCCCCCCCACCACCCAAACAAACAAACACACATACTCAATAGTCAACCGTCTTGTGTAGCCCTCACCTCTTTCACCACCACCCTGAGTGTTCGACCCCCCAACCCACGAGAGAGGTTGGGCAGGATGCGTTGACGGGTGAGGCGGGAAGGGGAGGGAGGTGGCAGTGACGACACAAAACTCAGCTGACTGTCATCCCGCACGTGAAGCACCGTCCACAGGGACAGGTCGCCTTTCTGTCGGTTGAAAAGACTGTAAGTATGGCATTCAGTCCGACACAAATCCTCTAGTACTATACACAAATAGGTATAAAGCTACCACAGCGCCATAGCGGTATACGCGGTGTGTGTGTGTGTGTGTGTGTGTGTGTGTGTGTGTGTGTGTGTGTGTGCCTGCGTGCCTGCGTGCGTGGGTGCTGTCGTGTGTCGCGTGCGTGCTGGTGTGTGTGTGTGTGTGTGTGTGTGTCGTGTGTGTGCGTTGTGTGCGTGCGTGCGTGCGTGCGTGCGTGTGTGTGTGTGTGTGTGTGTGTGTGTGTGTGTGGTGTGTGTGTGTGCGTGCGTGTAAGTGTGTGCGTGCGTGTAAGTGTGGGTGAGTGGGTGGAGGTTAGACAAATAATACGTTTTAAAGCGCAGTTTGCCACGTAGATAATTATCCCCAGTCGAATCACAGTGAACCATGAAGTATACAGTGAACATTAAAGTCTATAAATATAAACTGATCAACAAAGAGCAGTTATAAATGTATGTGTTTGTAGTGTGTAATGAAAAGCCCGCATCTGTATATTAAGGCCTTTGTAAGCGCTCAGGGTTCATTATGACATCGAACGCCATAGATAATTTAT
>JABMCL010003482.1:85000-102500 GCA_018857735.1 Alviniconcha marisindica | reverse complement strand
TGTTAATGATCGTCATCTAATCTGTTGTTTATGCTCATGGCTGACTCCCACAGAAACAGTTTTTACTTCTCTCTTTTGACTTTTTCAAATAATTTATTATTTAAAATAATTTTGGTTTTTAAACGTTGCAGAAAGCAGAATACAGTAACGAAAAGAAGCAGTTGAAGCAGTAAATACCTGGATGTTCATCACACACACATGACGGGCAAGTCTGGTTGTCATTCTTTTCTTCACTTTCAATAAGCGACGAGTTGACCAGCACAAAACACATAAACACAATACCCAAATCACACCGCATATTCCGCTAACGAAGTGAAGATAAAACGCGGTTTAAAAAATAAAATAAAATAACAAGACTATACAAATATTAACACTGAAAAATAAAGTGGCTGATTGAATCAGACTGTTGTTCAGACAATGTGAATAGCGGTTACACTCGATGTTCCGGCGATAACATAAAAATAAAACTCGTTTAAAAATGGCCGTCGAGATTGGACACCAGGACCGAATCATAAAGCTGCTAACAGAATCAAATTGTTGCTCAGATAATATGAATGGTGGTTACACTCGAGGTTCCGACGCTAAAATGAAAATAAAACTTCGTACAAAATGAACAAGACCGCATAGACATCAGCACTGAATCACGAAGCAGGTGATCGAAATAAACTAGTGTTGCACTGCTATTCCGCTGTCCAAGTACAGACTGCATTTTTAGCAGAAACGAAGAAAACGAAGGAGAAAACCGTGAAGCGTTTTATACCCTCAGCAAGGTAAGGTCCGAGCAAATTTGCATTTCGTTAAAACACTTTAGTCTTGGTCTAAAAGCTTGAGAACGTATGTATACTACGAGAAGCAGGGGGGAAAAGGGGAGAGAGAAAAAAAAAGAGGAGAAAAAAAGGAAGAAGCTGGAACAATCAAAGCCTGCTTTGGGGTTTTAAGCTCTTGTATTTCGAGAGTGATCCGTGATATGTCGCTGTTTGCAGAGTTGAGCGAAGAATCGTTTGTGTAGGCCACGAGCGCATGCAGTGTCTGCACGGAACAAACGCGAAATCGATGCACTGAAAAAATAAACTCCTTTGTTCAATATCACAAGAAACATCGATTCTGTCTGGCGTTTTCCAAATCTTTACATTATTTTTCTCATGCAAACTGCAGTTGTTATTAAAGAGCGACACGCGGGCCATGGTCTGGTACTTAAAATTTGTTATATAGAACTAATTGATTACCTGGGATCGAAGTGTGAGAAGAGCCCGTCTTATTTTATGAGAGAACGTGTACAACAAATATTGCATATTTACAAATGTGCAAAACGTTATTTCCAAATACACATATATTTTGACAATTTTGATGCGATCGCAGTTCTACACAAAAGCTCGGTAGACACGTAGATCACTGTTTGCTTTTTTGTTTTGGAAACTCAAGTGTATTGCTGCACCGGTACAAACTGGCGGAGAGAGAGAGAGAGCTAAAAACAAAACAAAAAACAACAACAAAAAACAAAAACAAAAAACACCTTTTCGTTAATCCTGTTAGCGCTGTGTCCGTTGTGGGCTACGCAGAACTCACAATGTGAGCTTTTAGCCTGCAGTTCTTTGTCCAGCACGTGTGCTGCATGCAGTCTCTCCCAGTCTGAGAGTTTTTAGCCTGCAGTTCTTTGTGCAGCACGTGTGCTGCATGCAGTCTCTCCCAGTCTGAGAGTTTTTAGCCTGCAGTTCTTTGTGCAGCACGTGTGCTGCATGCAGTCTCTCCCAGTCTGAGAGTTTTTAGCCTGCAGTTCTTTGTGCAGCACGTGTGCTGCATGCAGTCTCTCCCAGTCTGAGAGTTTTTAGCCTGCAGTTCTTTGTGCTGTAGTGTGCTGCATGCAATCTCTCCCAGTCTGAGAGGTTTTAGCCTGCAGTTCTTTGTGCAGCACGTGTGCTGCATGCAGTCTCTCCCAGTCTGAGAGGTTTTAGCCTGCAGTTCTTTGTGCAGCACGTGTGCTGCATGCAGTCTCTCCCAGTCTGAGAGTTTTTAGCCTGCAGCTCTTTGTGCTGTAGTGTGCTGCATGCAATCTCTCCCAGTCTGAGAGTTTTTAGCCTGCAGCTCTTTGTGCAGTACGTGTGCTGCATGCAGTCTCTCCCAGTCTGAGGATTTTTAGCCAGCAGTTCTTTGTGCTGTAGTGTGCTGCATGCAGTCTCTCCAAGTCTGAGAATTTTTAGCCAGCAGCTCTTTGTGCAGCACGTGTGCTGCATGCAGTCTCTCCCAGTCTGAGAGGTTTTAGCCTGCAGCTCTTTGTGCAGCACGTGTGCTGCATGCAGTCTCTCCCAGTCTGAGAGGTTTTAGCCTGCAGCTCTTTGTGCAGCACGTGTGCTGCATGCAGTCTCTCCCAGTCTGAGAGGTTTTAGCCTGCAGCTCTTTGTGCAGCACGTGTGCTGCATGCAGTCTCTCCCAGTCTGAGAGGTTTTAGCCTGCAGCTCTTTGTGCAGCACGTGTGCTGCATGCAGTCTCTCCCAGTCTGAGAGGTTTTAGCCTGCAGTTCTTTGTGCAGCACGTGTGCTGCATGCAGTCTCTCCCAGTCTGAGAGGTTTTAGCCTGCAGCTCTTTGTGCAGCACGTGTGCTGCATGCAGTCTCTCCCAGTCTGAGAGGTTTTAGCCTGCAGCTCTTTGTGCTGTAGTGTGCTGCATGCAGTCTCTCCCAGTCTGAGAATTTTTAGCCTGCAGTTCTTTGTGCTGTAGTGTGCTGCATGCAATCTCTCCCAGTCTGAGAGGTTTTAGCCTGCAGCTCTTTGTGCAGTACGTGTGCTGCATGCAGTCTCTCCCAACCTGAGAGCATTTAGCGTGCAGCTCTTTGTGCAGCGTGCTATATGCAGTCTTACCTATCTGCTTTTGGTTGAGCTGTTTTGTTATTGTTTGCGTGCCAAGTCTTTTTAACTATTTATGTTCTTAGATCTTGTTTTAGAACGCTAGCAGTCGTTCTTGTTTCAGATTTTCTCAGAGTTTTTAGCCTGCAGCTCTTTGTGCAGTGTGCTATATATGCAGTTTCTTCCAGTCTGAGAGTTTTTAGCCTGCAGTTCTTTTGCAGTACGTCTGCTGCATGCAGTCTCTTCCAGTCTGGGAGTTTTTAGCATACAGTTCTTTGTGCAGTGTGCTGAATGCTGTCTGTCCCATTCTAAGAGTATTTTAGCCTGCATCTCTTTGTGCAGTGTGCTTCGTTCAACCATTCATTTCTTTGTGGCATTATGTCAGCTAATGAATAGTTAGGTAAGTGAGTGTGGGGGCGTGCGTGCGCGCGCGCGCGCGTGTGTGTGTGTGTGTGTGTGTGTGTGTGTGTGTGTGTGTGTGTGCGTGCGGGCGTACGTGATTGCGTGCGCGTGCGTGCGTGCGTGCGTGCGCGCGCGCGTGTGTGTGTGTGTGTGTGTGTGTGTGTGTGTGTGTGTGCGTGCGGGCGTACGTGATTGCGTGCGCGTGCGTGCGTGCGTGCGTGCGTGCGTGTGTGTGTGTGTGTTTGTGTGTGTGTGTTTGGGGGTGTGCGTTTGGTTGTAGGTGGGCGATGTGATATTTTTAATGCGGGTGTAGGTGTAACTGTGTTCTGCGGGTGTGTGGGCGTTGTTTTGGCTGTGACTGGAGAGGCGGTGGAGGGTATCAATATAAGTGATGACTGTGCACTTAATCGATCTCTGAAGCAATGTTTTACTATGTTTTACTTTATTCGAATACTTTTTACCTTTCTTACGTTGAACTGCCTAATTGTCCTTTTTGTTTTGGTGGAATTCGAGTGACCCAAAAGGCAGGTTTTCATTCTATGCCTTTATTATGAATAATACAGTTCTTTTGTATTTGTATTTTGTATCGTAAGCGGCATGAAGGAAATACACGGGCGTGCTTGGTCACATGCTGTCGCTGCGTTCAGCCAGAGACGTTATCTTTCACTAAAGAGACTAAGTTTGGAATCAGATAATAAAGCCAAGGGCTGAATGATGCAGGTCCGCGCCTGCAAACAGTACATTTTCCGGTCCTATAACATCTACTTTCGATGCTATGCGTTTCGATGAAAGTCCTTTCACATGCCAATGCGAAAAAGAAAAAGAAAAAAAAATGCTTAAGGGTTTCAAATTTCGCATTTTCGTGGGCCATTTTCAATTAGCGACATCATGGCAGTGAAGGGGTTAATTGCTCTCGCTGTGGACACTAGCCCAAAGTCAGCGAGTCCTCCAGGGATCTCTCCCAGTCTGCCCTGTCGTCGATCATAGGTCTGGCCAGCAGAGGGTCGTCCTCGCGACCATGGGGAGGTCTTGGCAGCCTGTCGGCAGCATCCTGGTTGACGACGAAGGCGGCCTGCCTGGCCTGTGATGGGTCCCATGGCTGGGTGTTGCCGCTGGCGAAGACGTCGTAGAGAACCACCCCGGCCAAGTGGATGATGCCAGCCGCCAGCCACAGGTCTTTCCAGTGCTTCAGCGCCTTTGGACAGAAGAGAAGAGGCAAGGATATGGAGTATGTGTTATGTATGTGTTTAGCGCTGTCAGAGTGTGCTCTACAGTGCGTGTGTGTGTGTGTGTGTGTGTGTGTGTGTGTGTGTGTGTGTGTGTGTGTGTGTGTGTGTGTGTGTGTGTGTATTGTATGTGTGTAATGTGCGGGCGGGCGGTGAGATAGGGGGGGGGTGGGGGGAGGGGGGCGGCGTGCGCCTGCGCGCGTGTGTGTGTACGTGTGTACATGTTCTTTTGTGTGTGTGTGTGTGTGTGTGTGTGTGTGGCGGGGCGGCGGGGTGGGTGGGGAGGGTGCGGAGGGGGAGGGGGGAGGTAGGAGTTGGGAGGAGTGCGCACACGGGCGTTTGCGCGTTTACTGCCCCATGTTCATTCACTGTAGTGAACCACAGAGGTAAACAACGCACGAATAAACGGACAGCCGAAGAGACAGGTTGACTGACTTACATGGTCCTGCACGACCTGCGAAGCAACGAGGGTGGAGAGAATGGCCCCAATGGTTCCGATACGTCCTATACCAGTGATAACAGATGCATACTGCGGGGACAAGTCCAGTGGGTTCACTTGGTAACCTGCACGTGAAACACACAAACAAGCCAGTTCAAAGGCAACGTCACGCTGCGCTTGATCCGTGATGGACACGTTCTCTCCCGTTGGAGGTTAGACGGAACGTAATTAATTCAGAAGGACAAAATGACGTATTTTACGATTAGATACGATACTTTATTGTCCTTAAAATGATTTTTTCTTTGAAACATAGCGTCAATGTAACACATGCAAATGAACAAAGCTGTTCAGTAAAACAAAAAGAAAAAAGTGTTTAAACAAATTACAGTTATAGTTAAACAAGTTAACAACAACATAAGGTAACATATGCACGCAGGCCCGCACGCCCGCACGCACGCACGCACACAAGCACGCACGCACGCAACCCCCCCCCCCCACACACACACACACACGCACACACACACGAGAGAGAGAGAGAGAGAGAGAGAGAGAGAGAGAGAGAGAGAGAGAAGAGAGAGAGAGAGAGAGAGAGAGAGAGACAGACAGACAGACAGACAGACAGACAGACAGACAGACAGACAGACAGACAGACAGACAGACAGAGACGAGAGAGAGAGACAGACAGACAGAGACAGACAGAGACAGACAGACAGAGACAGAGACACAGACAGACAGATAGACAGAGGCAGAGAGAGAGACAGACAGAGAGACAGACGAAGACAGACAGAGACAGAGACAGACAGACAGGACAGAGAGAAATCTGATTATCTGTACTGTAGTTATTACAGCAGTGATCCTCCTGAAACGAGAAGGGCTCCTTGAAATAAGAGGGCTGCTTTTAAGAGGGCTGCTTGAAACGAATTTCCTACCTGAAATGGCGAATCCACTCATCCCTACACCAAGGCATAGAAGACCGAAAGCAATCTTCCAATCGCCCACGAAGTACAAGCACAGCAGGCAAATGGCCTCGCTGCCAAAACCTTCAAAATAGAAAATGAGGCAAAATTACACAAATCTCCATCACTCGAACATTAACAGGAACAGCAGCATTTGCATACAAAGCGGTGTGTGTGTCATGAGCAAGAAAAAATCCGGGACAAGAACGACTGCTAGCGTTCTAAAACAAGATCTAAACACATAAAAGGTGGAACAGCAGCATTTGCGTACAAAGCGGTGTGTGTGTCATGAGCAAGAAAAAATCCGGGACAAGAACGACTGCTAGCGTTCTAAAACAAGATCTAAACACATAAAAGGTGGAACAGCAGCATTTGCGTACAAAGCGGTGTGTGTGTCATGAGCAAGAAAAAATCCGGGACAAGAACGACTGCTAGCGTTCTAAAACAAGATCTAAACACATAAAAGGTTCAAAAGTACGCTGTTTATTAAGACAAGACAAAATCAGCAAATTTTGGGGGTAGTCCCCTTTGTCAAGCTACAGAACGACATTTAACAGTTAAACGGTCAAAAACGATGAAAAATGAGATAGAAAGCTAAACCACTTATCTATTTTTGGTTCAGCTATGTTGTTCTCCTGTCCAGTGCTTGGATCTTCTTCCGAGCATTGGACAGGGAAACAACATAGCTGAACCCAAAACAGATTAATGGTTTAGCTTTGCGTCTCATTGCTTCTTCCAATCTCTGGACAGAATATAGGAAAACAGCATACCTGAACCAAAAACACCCGAATGGCGTTCGAAGGCGATTACCGTGCATTAAAGTCTACACAAATTCACCGGGGCTGCATGCTAATTATTTACCTAAGGTCTGCGCCGCTTTCCTCCCCAAAGTTCTGCTGACGTAGTTGCCTCTGATGAGCCTGTCCACGACGATTCCTGCAGTGATCACAACTACTGTCATTATCACTGGGGGTAAGGCCGACAGCAACCCGATCTGTACAGAAACGAAATGTCCTGTTAGTCCATCGTGTTGGCCGACAGCAAAGCGAGAAATGTCCTGTTAGTCCATCGTGTTGGCCGACAGCAACCCAATCTGCACAGAAACGAAGTGTCCTGTTTGTCCATCCTGTTAGTCCATCGTGTATGCCGACAGCAACCCGAAAAGAAAAGTTCTGTTAGTCATCGTGTTGGCCGACAGCAAAGCGAGAAATGTCCAGTTAGTCCATCGTGTTGGCCAACAGCCACCTGATCTGCACAGAAAAGAAATGTCCTGTTAGTCCATCGTGTTGGGCGACAGCAACCCGAGCTGCACAGAAATGAAATGTCCTGTTAGTCATCGTGTTGGCCAACAGCAAACATTCAAATGTCCCGTTAGTCCATCGTGTTGGCCGACAGCAACCCGACAAATGTTCTGATATTTCATCGATTAAGTCGACAGTAACCCGATCTGCACTAAATCTAAATGTCCTGGAATTTCATCGTATTTGGCTGACAGAAACTCGATCTTTACAGAAAGGAAATGTCCTGGTATTTCATCGTATTTGGCCGACAGCAACCCGATCTGCACAGAAAGGAAATGTCCTGTTAGTCCGTCGTGTTGGCCGACAGCAACTCAGTAAGTGTCTTGGTATTTCATCGTATTTACCGACAGCAACCCGATTTGCATATAAAAGTAGCACATAATCCTGTTAGTCCATCGTGTTAGCCGACAGCAACCCGATCTGCACCGAAAATAAATGTTCTGGTATTTCATCGTATTCGAGAGAGAGAGAGAGAGAGAGAGAGAGAGAGAGAGAGAGAGAGAGAGAGAGAGAGAGAGAGAAGAGAGAGAGAGAGAGAGAGAGAAACAGACAGACAGACAGACAGACAAACAGAGACAGAGAGAGAGAGACACAGTGAGTCAGAGAGAGACAGAGACAGAAAGAGACAGACACAGAGACAGAGACAGAGATTGTGTGTGTGTGTGTGTGTGTGTGTGTGTGTGTGTGTGTGTGTGTGTGTGTGTGTGTGTGTGTGTGTGTGTGTGTGTGTGTTATGTGTGCGTGTGTGCGTGTTTATGTGTGCGTGCGTGTGTGCGTGCGCGCGCGTGCGTGCGTGCGTGCGTGCGTGTGTGTGTGTGTGTGCGTGCGTGTGTGTTCGTGCGTGTGCGTGTGTGCGCGTGTGTGTGTGTGTGTGTGTGTGTGTGTGTGTGTGTGTGTGTGTGTGTGTGTGTGAGTGCGCGCGCCACACACACACACATCAGCTATATTGATATTGAAGGAGTCCTTGCAATAGCGCGCACGTGCGCGCGCCTGTGTGTGTGGTGTGTGTGTGTGTGTGTGTGGTGTGTGTGTGTGTGTGTGTGTGTGTGTGTGTGTGTGTGTGTGACACTCACATCAGCTGTATTCATATGGAATGAGTCCTTGAAATACTGGGGTTGTTGTGTGATCAACATGGAGAATATCCAGTTCCGACAGAAAGCTCCGATGAAAATGGCAAGGACAGGTAACGATGTCAACAAACGGCACCAAGGAATGGCACCGGCCTGAAATGAAACCATCAAACCACTCGCGATAATTGCATGTGTTTCAAACTTTCGCGCCGGCTGCTTCAGTTATCAGTTCTAGTAACCAGAAGCCGGCTCCTTCAACACACACACACACACACACACACACACACACACACACACACACACACACACACACACACACACACACACACACACACACACACACACACACACACACACACACACACACACACACACACACACACACACACACACACACACACCACACACACACACACAAAACACACACACAACAATCACACACGCACCACGACCACCGACACACACACACACACACACACACACACACACACAACACACACACACAACACACACACACGTAACAGAAGGAGAAAAAAGGCAAACGAAGAGGAAGAGAAGACAGGCACAGCACAACACACGAACGAACAACACACACACAGACAGACGAACACGAAGAACACAACAATCACAGCAAACAGGCGTCCCAGCTTGGACGCGTGAGTCCGTCAGAACAGGAGCGCCGGGCGGATAGATGCGGGCAATCATCAGGAGTGTCGTAGATCACACACATCCACACCACGGACCATATCACGCCCAGACCGCCTGCAATTACACAAGGGGCAAGTCGGCGCAGGCAGGATCCACTGCGGCAAACAAGGGAGTTAATTACCACTGTCGAACAGCGTGAGTTATCGGGATTTGCATGTAAATGCACAATGACGCTATTCGGGTCCAGAACATATCGTAGGAGCTGGATAGCTCAGTTGGTAGCTATATACAGAGAGTACCGGATCGATAAGGCATGCGTGCGATGATAATGCCAGTTCGATTTCTCGCTGCGGCGAGGGATCTTTCTCCCAAGACTCAACCTTCAATGCAGACTCTGTTACGGTGTTCATGCATATATACATCCCTCGTGTGCGATGTACGCAACTGCATGAACACCAGTATCTGCGCGCACGTTAAAAATCCCTGACACTGGCAGCCATACACCATTATCTGGATACAAGTAAAAAAATATTGCACGCGCTGGTAGGAGTATGTAGCGCTGCTCTCGCGAGTGCTAGGACCGTGATTATTTATTCCCGTATAAAACGACCTGAATTGCCTGCAAGGGATCAATCAGGTACTAGGTAGTAGTAGTTTGTAAGGCCTTACTCGTGTAGATCAAGATAGATTGACAAGTGTACAAAAAATAACGAGAAGAAAAAGGAGTTAATTGTTGAGGCGTTATATTTAGATCTTCCAAGACCGTAAACAGAGTAAATCTGACGGAAGAAAGAAATTTAAAAAAAGGAGAGAGAGAGAGAGAGAGAGAGAGAGAGAGAGAGAGAGAGAGAGAGAGAGAGAGAGAGAGAAGAAGAGAAGAGACAGAGACAGAGACAGAGACAGAGAGACAGAGACACACAGAGAGTCCTGCTCCCTTCATAAAGAGCCTATTGGGTGCATCAGTCGTCCCTCCCCACCCCCCCACCCCCACCCCGCCACCCCCCACCCCCACCCCCCAGCCGAATCTTATGTTTGGCCCACAATGCCAAGCAGAGAGCAGAGCATTTACTAGGCCTTACGTGTAGAAGCAGACTGACCATAGATATAAAATATGCTGTCCCAGCGGAGAAGACACGTCGCAAATCCGGATGCTAGGAAGCCAACAGCTGGACTGATATAGGCCCCTGCACACACAGATGAACAGTTCAGGCTCAGTGACAGGTTTCATTAGGCTCGATGACGGGTTTCATCAGGCTCAGTGACAGGCTTTATCTGGCTCGATGACGGGTTTCATCAGGCTCAGTGACAGGCTTTATCAGGCTCAGTGACAGTCTTCATCAGGCTCAGTGACAGTCTTCATCAGGCTCAGTGACCGTCTTCATCAGGCTGAGTGACAGTCTTCATCAGGCTCAGTGACAGTCTTCATCAGGCTCAGTGACAGTCTTCATCAGGCTCAGTGACAGGCTTTATCAGGCTCAGTGACCGGCTTCATCAGGCTCAGTGACAGTCTTCATCAGGCTCGACAGTCTTCATCAGGCTCAGTGACAGTCTTCATCAGGCTCAGTGACAGTCTTTATCAGGCTCAGTGACAGGCTTTATCTGGCTCAGTGACAGGCTTCATCAGGCTCAGTGACAGGCTTCATCAGGCTAGGTGACAGGTTTCATCAGGCTCAGTGACAGGCGTTGATGACGCTCAGTGACAGGCTTCACCAGGCTCAGTCGGACGAGCTTTCAGGCTCAGTGACAAAATGCACATCAGACTAATTGTAACGTCGGTGCGATGACGTATACGCGTTTAACTCATTACCTGATAGTTCACTTACCTCTCTTCTGAAGCTCTTTAAATGTTTTAATCGTACAGAATACAGAATAATATTGTCCATGAATAACATAGAAATTTGCCTTACGACTGCGTGAAAGATACCAGTAAAATAACACACAGTATAATACAATACACGAACATGAGTACCCATAAAACACAGAGTACTTTACCTTAGAGTCTGGAGGGCTACACACACTCCGAAACAGTCAACCCTACCAGTTACACGCATCAACACAATCACGAAACAGTCAACCCTACCAGTTACACGCATCAACACAATCACGCATTCACAGGTCAAGCATTTTCAACAAATAAGAAATGTACAACTCATCAAATTTAACCCAAACTGACAAAACAATAGCCAGATAATAAACAGCATTTGCGACTAAAGATGACTAATTATAAAATATGTAAAGGAAAAAGTCGCTGGAGGCTTCGATCTTCAAGGACTAGGCGGGTAAAAAATTGTATCGGAGCCGGAATGAATGGGATAGGAAATGTGTCAATGAGCAGCAAGAACACCGGTTAATATAATCGTATCACATCTACGGCAAGTGCTATTTTGTTGCTGCTGTTTCTATGATGATGATGATGATGATGATGATGATGATGATGATGGTTATATGGAGTAATACATACCAGCGTACGCTATTGTCAGGAGACGGGTACGTTCCGTTTTGGGGGCCCAGGCTGATATAACACCCGCCACGGCTGGTACAGAACCTCCCTGTGATATCACACACACACACACACGCACACACACACACACACACACACACACACACACACACACACACACACACACACACACACACATGTTTAAAGTTTATTCAGACACTTTTCTGCTGTTGCTGCAAGTTTCATGTTCCCGTGTATAGATCTCGTGGATTGAGACTCAGTAGTTGCAGGTGTTAAAGGCAAAGAACAGGAACGTGTGTGGGGGAGGGGGAGTTGTGGGGGGTAGGGGTGCACACGAGCAAAGGGGGGGGGGGGGGGCGCATTGAGGACTGCAGAATAGACCAGCAGGCCGAGAATCGCTTTTGAAGTAGATATCAAAGTAACGACAGAGATAATAAAGAAAAAGACGAGAAAACACACACACACACACACACACACACACACACACACACACACACACACACACCACCACACACAACCACACACACACACACACACACACACACACACACACACACACACACACACACACACACACACACACACACACACACACACAACACACAACAACAAAACAACAAAACAAAAGCACCAAAAACAAGAGCAAAAACGACGAAAACGAGCTTGTAAAAAGGCGATGGGCAGCTGCCCAGAACAGCAAAGAACAAACGAACAACAAAAAGGAATACGTGTATAATAATTCACCCAAAAACAAGCCCTCCAAAAGGACCCGACTGTAGGGGTTCTTTTGGTCATATCCTTCGGTGGGCCGATCGAAAAACCTCAAATAATGTAATAACAAAGAAAAAAGAAAAAGAAAAAACAAGTCACGGTGACTGCATAGTTCCACAAGGACCTGAAGAAGATCTCTGATGGCGAAGATAAAGCCAAAGTGGACTTTGGCTACAGTGGGCAGAACGATATACCTCAAGTCGTGGAATAGTGAAGAAACAGGTCAAGCTGACCTGCCTCACAAGGCCCTGAAGAAGACCTCTGATAGCGAAGACAAATCTAAAGTGGGCTTTGGCCAGAGTAGGCAGAACTATTAACTTCAAGTAACAAATTATAACTGTGAGGAAACACTCAGGTAGCGTTCAACTCACCTCCACAATACCCTGAAGACCTATGATGGCCAAGACAAATCCGAAATGGACTTTGGCCAGAACGATGAACCTGAGGTAATAAATTATAACAGTGGAGAAGCACTTAGGTAACGTTCAACCCACCCATACAATACCCTGAAGGCCTCTGACAGCCAAGACAAATCCGAAATGGACTTTGGCCACAGTTGGCAGAACGACGAACCTCAAGTCGTCATGGAATAGCGAAGAAACAAGTCACGGTGAACCTGCCCCCACAACGCCCTGAAGAAGACATCTGTCGGCGAAGACAAAGCCAACATGGACTGTAGGGGTTCTGAAGTATAACTGTGATGAATTTGGCCAGAATGATGAACCTCAAGTAACAAAGTATAACTGTGAAGAAACACATAGGTAATTACGTTAACCCACGTCCACAAGGCCCTGAAGAAGACCTCTGACGGCGAAGACAAAGCCAACATGGACTTTGGCCACAGAAGGCAGAACTATAAACTTCAAGTAATAAATGTTACCTGTGATAAAAGCACTCAGGTAATTACGTTGAACCTGCTTCCACGAGGCCCTGAAGAAGACCTCTGATGGCGAAGACAAATTCAAAGTGGACTTTGGCCAGAACGACGAACCTCAGGCAATAAATTATAACTATGAAGAAACACTCAGGTAATTACGTTGAATTACCCACCTCCACAAAGCCCTGCAGGCCTCTGATGGCGAAGACAAATCCAAAGTGGACTTTGGCCAAAATGGGCAGAACGATGAACAGGGCGCTGCTGAGGAGGATCATGGTACCGCACACCCTGCCCACGGATGAACAAGTTAATCAAGTCAGCATCTGGAACCTAAAATCAGCCTGCGTATGACAACATTCAGTGTACGAAGGGCTGAAACTATCTACGTGTGTACTGAGATTGAACAGCAATGCTGATCAAGCAGCTTACTCTGAATGACCTAAACATGTGAGTGTGTATGCCTCTGTGTGTGTGTGTGTGTGTGTGTGTGTGTGTGTGTGTGTGTGTGTGTGTGTGTGTGTGTGTGTGTGTGTGTGTGTGTGTGTGTGTGTGTGTGTGTGTGTTGTGTGTGTGTGTGTGTGTGTTGTGTGTGTGGTGTGGTGTGTGTGTGTGTGTGTTGTGTGTGTGATGTGTGTGTGTGTGTGTGTTGTGTGTGTGTGTGTGTGTGTGTGTGTGTGTGTGTGTGTGTGTGTGTGTGTTCGTGTGTACGTGTGTGTGAACGTGTGTGTTTGTGCATGCGTGTTGTCTGTGCTTTAAGTGTGTGTGTGTGTGTGGTGTGTGTGTGTGTGTGTGTGTGTGTGTGTGTGTGTGTGTGTGTGTGTGTGTGTGTGTGTGTGTGTGTGTGTGTGAGTGTGTGTGTGAGTGTGTGTGTGTGTGTGTGTGTGTGTGTGTGTGTGTGTGTGTGTGTGTGTGTGTGTGTGTGTGTGTGTGTGTGAGTGGGGGGGGGGGGGGAGTGTGTGCATGCGTGCGTGCGGGTGTATGTGTGTGGTGTGTGTGTGTGTGGTGTGTGTGTGTGTGTGTGGGGTTGTGTGTGTGTGCGTGCGTGTGCGTGTGTGGTGTGTGTGTGTGTGTGTGTGTGTGTGTGTGTGTGTGTGTGTGTCTGTGTCTGTGTCTGTGTGTCTGTGTCTGTGTCTATCTGTCTGTCGTCTGTCTGTCTGTCTGTCTGTCTGTCTGTCTGACTGACTGACTGTCTGTGTGTCTGTGAACTTTACCGTTTCGGCGACAGTCTTGTGGCCAATGCACCCCCTGGAATCTGCGTGATGAAACTTCCGGCAAAGTAGACCGTTTGGAAAAGCTGCACTCGCTTTAGTGTCCAGTCCACTTGCCAGTCACTTGAGGTCCCATACACAGGGCACTGCGCATGCCCCCAGAATGACCAGCTAGTTATCGTTATAAGCATCTTGTTGTTGTTGTTGTTGTTGTTGTTGCTGCTGCTGTTGCTGTTGTTGTTGTTGTTGCTGTTGTTGTTGTTGTTGTTGTTGTTGTTGTTGTGTGTGTGTGTGTGTGTGTGTGTGTGTGTGTGTTTGGTGGGGGTGGGGTAGCTTACATTGCATGAATAGGATTGTTACATTGTTGAATTTAACTTTATTTATTCATAACTTTTATACATGGGTAATCGTAATGTTTGTTTATTTGTTAATGCGCTGTATGAATGGAATGGTACCAAGACAAATTTCCATGTCTAAATGTCACTGGCAAATAAGTATCCTTGTATCCTTTACATCAATTTACTTTTTCACTGCCATAATGTCACCCGAAAACACCCAATAAAAATTCGAAATTTGAAATCGTTAATCCTTTTTGTTTTGTATAATTTCACATTGGCATGTGAAAGGAATTTCATCAAAACGCAAATTATTGAAAATAGAACTGTTACACAACCGGAAAATATACTGTTTGCAGGCGTGTGCGTGTGTGAGTGTGTTGGGGTGCGGGGGAGGGGGGGTGCGTGCGTGCGTGCGTGCGTGCGTGCGTGCGTGCGTGCGTGCGTGCGTGCGTGCGTGCGTGCGTGCGTGCGTGCGTGCGTGCGTGCGTGCGTGTGTGTGTGTGTGTGTGAAAAACAACTGACCGAGATCAAGAAGTCATGACTGTCGGTGTGGTTCAGGTTGTCCCTGGCAATGTGTGTCATCACCAGAGAGAAGGCGGTGCGGAACCCTACAGACAGCAGGAGCCCCACGAACCCCATCAGCGACACCAGGTACCGCTTGGCGCAGCAGTCGCAGATGCACATCTTGCCGGCTTGGACTGCAGTAAGTAAACTTGTACGTAACAACTGCTTCACACACTAATAGTGTGCGGCATTATTAGTCTCTCTCTCTCTCTCTCTCTCTCTCTCTCTCTCTCTCTCTCTCTCTCTCTCTCTCTCTCTCTCTCTCTCTCTCTCTCTCTCTCTCTCTCTCTCTCTTTCTCTCTCTCTTCTGTTTTGCATCTTTATTAATGACTTGCCCCTGTGTCTTACACGTGCGTCAGTCCAGTGTGATTTATTTGCTGATGATGGCACCCTTAATACAGCTAATGACAACATAGATAATATACGTAGGGATTTACAACAAAGTCTATATGATGTCTCCGGATGGTGTTGTAGAAATCGGATGGCACTGAATCCGACGAAAACAAAATGCATGTTGATGGCGACGAGACAAAAACACCAGAAAAAACAGCTCCCTTTAAATCTAAAGTTCGAGACCACGCCAATAGAACAAGTTTCAAAACATCGCCTGCTTGGAGTAACTGTAGATGAACAGCTAAAGTGGCAAACGCATATTAACAACATTTGCAGAACCGTTTCTAGAAATATTTTTCTTCTTTCGAAACTGAGCCAAATTGTCAGCCAAAAATCCAAATTAGCCTTCTTCTTTGCACACATTATGTCACATATGAACTATGTTTCAAATGCATGGGATGGATGTGCCTATGTGCACATGAAGCAGCTGTATTCTCTCCACAAACGTGCCGTAAAATTTTTGATGCCAGTTCCGAATTTAGACTACAAACAAAAGTGTTGTGCTCTCAAACTACTCCCTTTAGACAAACAATTATTGCTCAACAAATGTGTTCTAATGCAAAAGGTTGTTCACGGCAAAGCCCCGCAGTATCTGAAAGATCTCATGATTCCATCTGAACGTCTTCATGTTCATGGGAATAAACAGCTTTTGCCCAAAACAAGGATTGATATCTTTAAAACGAGTTTCTCCTTTTCAGGCTCCTTAGCGTGGAATAGTTTAGCTCATCATCTCAGATACCCCATGGAATTAAAAACGTTCAAAAGGAAAGTATTTCAGGCACTCGCTAAGCCACCTTGAATACTTCTTGTTCTTTCTTTTCTTTTCTTTTCTTTTCTCGCTTGTCAGACAGCTTGACACAAAATGTATAGAATGTTTTTATTGTTTTCCCTTCCTTGCTCTTCTTGTAAAGTTTTAGATTTTTGTTTGTTTGTTTGTATTTTCATGAAATATTTACTTTTCTTTTTTCTCGTGGTCATAATTTTGTTTAATTTTTTTTTCATTCAAATTTAATGTTTGCATATATATGATTGTTGGTATGTGTGATGTGCTTTGATTTTGGTTAGGTGTGTATAATGCGCCATTGCTTAGCTTCCAATCCTGTTAGATGTGATCTTGTTTTATACGTAGATAGTGAGATAGCCACTATTCTGTCGCTTTCCATTATTCGTTAATATGTTTTTGTAACTCTCTCCTCTCTCTCTCTCTTCTCTCTCTCTCTCTCTCTCTCTCTCTCTCTCTCTTTTTCTCTCTTCTCTCTCTCTCTCTCCTAAAAAATTGTTTTGAATTGGTCTTACTTTGCCTTATTATTGCTCTGTTCGTATGATGTGATGTTTTAGACAGAAATTAGTTTTGTTTTGTTTTTAAGTCGTTTTTTCTCTAGCGTATTTAATGGAATTCTTGTTTGATGTATTGAGTGTTGCTGTGTTTGTCATCAGGGACAGATTTGTAAAAAAGCCGACACGTGCTTAAATCTTTATCCCTGTGTAATAAAGTATTATCTTATCTTATCTTCTCTCTCTCTCTCTCTCTCTCTCTCTCTCTCTCTCTCTCTCTCTCTCTCTCTCTCTCTCTCTCTCTCTCTCTCTCTCTCTCTCCCCAAAGAAAACTAAAAGTATGGTAGTAGCCACGCGTCAAAAGCATCAGCGTGGTCTACCTCCTCTTCGTTTCATGTTGAATTCACAGGTAATAGAGCAGTTTTCAGAACATTGTCACCTTGGTGTTATTCTTGATGACCAGCTTAAATGGCAAGCTCATATTAACAGTATTACTAACGCTGTTGCTAAAAATGTGTATCTGCTCTCTCGCCTCAGACACTTTCGTAACAGTGAAGCTTGTAATACGTTTTTTCACGCGCACATTATGTCCAGAATTAATTATGTCTCTAATGTATGGGATCGCTGCAGTGATGTACATATTAAAAATATTAAATCTGTACACAAACGTGCAGTCAAAGTTATTTGTGCTGCTTCGCCAGTGCTAACTGCACGAGAGCATATTTCGTATG
>JABMCL010003482.1:75000-77500 GCA_018857735.1 Alviniconcha marisindica | reverse complement strand
TTTTTAATTCAAATTTAAATTTCGCATATATGCTTGTGGGGGTGTGTGATGTGCTTTGATTTCGGTTAGGTGTGTATAATGCACCATCGCTTAGCTTCCAATCTTGTTAGATGTGATCTTGTTTTATACGTAGATAGTGAGATAGTCATTATTCTGTCGCTTTCCTTTATTCGTTTATATGTTTTTCTCTCTCTCTCTCTCTCTCTCTCTCTCTCTCTCTCTCTCTCTCTCTCTCTCTCTCTCTCTCTCTCCGGTTCTGTTTTGGGACCTATTCTTTTTAGTCTCTTTATCAATGACCTTCCATTACACGTGAAAGATATATCTGTTGACACTGCACACATCTGGAAAAGATATTATGCAAATCAGAAGCAATATCCAAGACAGCTTAGATCAGGTATCCATTTGGTGTGATAATAATCATATGGTCATCAATCCGATCAAGACCAAGTCTATGACAATCGCTACCAGACAGAAACACCAGTTCCCCTTACCACTCGATCTCGTTCTAAACGGGGCGAAAATTGATCAAGTGTCAGAACACCGTCTTCTAGGTATAACCATAGACAATAAACTTCGCTGGGACTCACATATTAATAATGTGTGTAAAACAGTTTCAAGACGAGTCTTCCTTCTGTCGAAATTAAGGTACATCGTAGACATCGACACAAGAAAACTGTTCTTCAATGCCCACATTAAACCTCACATTGATTATGCGTCAGTCGTGTGGGACGGATGTAGTGATGTTCTCAAAAAGAGATTAAATTCTCTGCACAGAAGAGCTGTAAAGTTAATCCTTCCAGATACAACTCTAACTACTGACCAGAAATTAAAGGAGATGAGAATAATGAGCCTACAAAAACAACTTGAATATAACAAAGGTTTGTTCATGTACAGGGTCCTTAGCAATGAGGCCCCAGAGTACATATCTAACCTGTACACACACACTCCCTCACGCTATTCCAATTCTAGGAACTATCAGTTGTTTGCTAGGTCAAGGTACATATTCAGTTTCTCTCTCATTTTTTATTTCATTAAATCTCAGACTAGTGTCTCATTTGTCAATCATTTCGATGGTCACTTTGCATACTTTTTTTTGTTTTTGTTTTAAATTCAGTATAACAAATATAACACAATTATAGAACATATCAGTACACCCGTTCCAACAGTGGATAACATACGTATACAAATATACATGCACATGTTATACATACATAATAGACAAAAAGATACATCCATACAGACAAAGAGTTGGACAAAGTACTTCATAGACAGATATCTTGCCTGCACAATGAGTGATTGACTGCCTGTCACATGTGTATATATTCTAAATCTAAAATAACTACATATGCCCTGAGGTTATCAGTTTTCTGTTTTCAAAATAGGCTTATAACAGAGCCAGTTCAAGATAAAGGTGGGCAGTTCGCCGCTGATCTTTGCATTGTATTCATCTATTTTGTATTTCAGCATCAGTTGTTGAAGGAAGCAGGAGAGAGTTGGCAAGCACTTGTCGAGTTTGCATTTGTATATAAATTGCTTAGCTTGAAGTATCACTAAGTCAAAGACTGTGTCAGTTTTGATGTCTATTTCTGTTCCAAACAATACAAGATTTTGTGTAAATTTTACATTTAGCGCTGTCTCACATTTTCCTTTCAATGTTGTTTCCAGCGAAGTCCAAAAACGTCTGATACAAGCACATTTCCAAAACATATGTTCAATGCTATCTTTTTCGTCATTGCAGAAGCCACACTGAGTGTTAGCAGTGACTCCCATTTTGTTTAATACTATGTTAGTAGCTATTATTCTATGTATAATGCGCATTTGTAACCATTTAAGTTTTACATCTTTAATTTTTTGTACTTTTATGAAAACTGTATTCCAAGAAATATTTGACTTCAGTTTTTCATTCCATTTCAAGCAACAATTTGGCATACAGTTGTCGTTTACGAGAATGTTGTAATAGAGCCTTGTACCCTTTGGTGCAGAGTAGATTGTACTCAGCGAGATATTTACCTCATTTGCCATGTTATTACCAATAAGTATCGTAGACGTCTTGATATAATGTTTTATTGAACTGGTGCAACTATTAAAAGTCAAGAAATCAACCGTCATGCCAAACTTTGTATTAAATTCTGCAAGAGTGCGAAACCGCCCATTTTCTTTTATAAAATGAGCGATACAGTACACTCCATTGTCAACCCACTGTGTGTATTTGATCATCTTGTTTCCGATCATCATATTTTTGTTATAAAAAACAGGTTCAGAAAGAAGTTGAGATGTCGAGTTTGGTTTCACTTTACTAAAGAAAATTCCATAAGCTTTGAAGACGTCTGACCAGAAGGAATTATTTTTGACAGTTTGGTTGAAAAAGCAAGGGCCGTAGCACTCTAATTGATGAAGAAATGGATACAACTCCATCGGAACATTTCTCCATTTATGGTTTGATATCTTTAACTTTTTTATCCATGTGAGTTTTAGAGCTAGAATATACGTTTTAATATCT